>SKCR01032908.1:0-106482 GCA_019454045.1 Zanthoxylum bungeanum
AATCCTCAGAAGAATGCATGAAGAAAATAAGGTACTGAGCACCTCTATTTATAGGAGAGGGCTCAACATCTCTACCTTTACAAAATTTCTTTCTTTATTTTTATTATTATTTTTTTAAAGTCATACAACCTTTCAAACGTTGTATGACTTTTGCATAAAAATGAAAAATGATAATCACCTTTCAGTGGTTTGTCATTTTCCAATTATAAATATTTTTTTTTACTTTGTTTTACACGCAAATGGACAATGACTTTTACATGAAGCACATGTTGGATTTTTCATCAATTTTGACATTGAAAACCTTAGAACTAGAAAATCTTGTAAAGAGTAAAGATGTAGATATTTAAATATTTTTTCATCTGTAACTAGAATCGCCTCAATCCGATAGCGGAATAATATATTATGGCAAAAATACGAAAAATTGCGTAAGGTTGGAATTTCCAAAATTATACACTGTTAGAACACCCTTTTAGGTTTCTGGCCTCCAAAATCCAAATGTAACGTCAATTTTTCTAGTTATGCATCCAAATTATTATTTCACCTACATAAGAAATTAAAATCACAATTAAAATATATAAAACATAGATTTAATTATTATTTCACAAATATGCTAAATTAAGGGGATTAATGAAACTATAAGTGAAAAATGAATAGTTTCTCTTTTATTAAGTGTACACTTTTTAATGTTCATCAGGATACAATAAAAAAGTTTCGGTATTAAAATGTTCTCATATTCTTCTTCTTCTTTTGTCGCTGTTGAGTCTTCCAGTGTCAGCCCCTCAAGTTGGAGAATTTCTTCCTCCCACCATTGTTTTGCTTCTTTCTCCGACTATGCACCTTTTTCTTCATTTAACAACAGACTTCCTTCCTATTTTACCACATCAGAAAATATTTTAAAGCCTAACATAGTAATACCATTGACCTCACACGGCTCCAGAGCTCCTTGGTACTTGGTTTTCATAAAGAAATTTGTCAGTTTCATCCATTTCTGCTTGGGTTTCATCTCTTCCTCATCTGAGTGGTACCCTAGCCCTTCTTGGTAGTCTGCCCATTGAAATTTAGGTAGTGAACTTATGCCTTGGCCTCATGCCCCCAGTCTAATATAAGGCTTGTATTTCACCTTCACCATGATCCTAGCCACTTAGAATCTACCCATTCTTCAAAGATTGCGGCAACCTAAAATCTTGTAAAAGGTTGGACCTCCATGGTGGCCACGATATTTCCCACTTCAACCCCAATAGTGATGATCTTCCATTCAAGTGAGAACTTAATTATTTGATGCAGCATAGATGGTAACCATCCATGCTTATAGAACCATGGCCTTCATAGGAGTAAGGTAAAAGTTGTGGGCATGTTTAGCACCATGAATTCTACCTGATCTTCTATCGGGCCTACCTTGACCACAAACGTAAAAGTGCCCTATACTCCTCACTTACTATCGTCATAAGCTTTTATAGTTGTATTGAATGGGATCAGTTCCTCCGGTCGGATGCCTAGTGTGGGCAATATCTTTAGTGGGAAAACATTAATAGATGACCCATCATCTTACATTACGCAAGAGTTTTTTTTTTGCCTTCAACCTCGACTTTTATGAACATGAGTCGGTTATGATTTCGTCCCTATATTGGAAGCTCTTCCTCGGAGAAGGTTATGACTTGCTTGCTTTCTTTCTGAACAGGCCCGATGACTTCAGTTGGATATGTATCAGTTGACACTATTATTCTCCCTAAGGCTTCAACCATAGCCCTTCTGTGCTTTTGGGAGGAACACAACAATTCCCATATGTTGATTTGTGCTCGAGTTTTATTCAAATACTAAAGCATATTATTTTCTCATTCCTTTTATTATTTCCCCTCTTATTTTTCTTTTTCCTCATCTCCCCATTCTTTTCGCTTAGTGGCATCATTATATAATCGACCACTCCTAGTCATCACCTTGACTTCCTTTTCATCGCTATCGAGAAAGTCTTCCTAGAACTTATTAAATTTGTCACCTCCGTTGCCACTATTGTCCCATATGCCCATGATATGGGCCTGCTGATTGAAGGTTTGTAGGACGTGTTCTTTGGACAAGCCAGAGTGTATCATGTGTAGTAGTGGTTGACCAATATGGTGGTTGGGTAGGGGGTTTCTACTGGCGTTAGGTTGGTTTCTTTCAGGGTAGGGGATTTGTTTGCTGTCTATAAGGTCTTGGATTTCGTTTGAGGTGGGTGCAGTTGTTAGTGTCATGGCCTTTTTATTGGTAGAATTGGTAGTATTGGTTTAGGTTGATGTAGTATGATACTAGGTTTGGTAATGGTTTGGGCTTTAGGGGATTCAACAGGCTTTGTCTCTTTAATTTCTCAAATACCATTGACAAATGTCTGCTAAGATTTGAAAATTTTTGGTTTCTTATTGCAAGAATCTCAGCGGGACTGGCCTTCATTCCAAAAGGCCCTCCGGTAGTTCTTCTGTTTTGGCTGTAGAATTTTCCGTTCTCAGCCTCTTTTTCTTCAGTATCTATTACAGTTTCTCTCAACTGTCAGAAGTAAGAAATCATTGAGGTCATCCTCCTCAGCTTGTTGTAGATAGAAGGCTTGGTGCCCTTAATGATAATCTTTATTTTTCCATTCTCCAAGGGTTATGTTTGCATTCTCAAAATATGGCTTCTCCAACGGTCAATATATTCTTTGAAGCTCTCCTCCTACTTCTGTTTAGTATTTTCTAAATCACGAAGTGACATATCAATCTCCATGTCTGTGATATACTGATTCAAAAAGGCTTCTGCTAAAGCCCTCTATTCATCTGTTACTTTCTTCTCCAGGCTGTGGTACTATATTACATGTGCTTCTGCAAGTTACATCCCAAATATTTTATGAACCTGACATTTGGTCAAACCGGTAGAACTCATCAATGAAACATACTGGTATAAATGTACTTTTGAATTCCCGTTCCCATTAATTTTAGTAGTTCTAGCATTCTGAATTATGAAGGCAGTTGTTCCTCGCATGCCATGGCATCATAATCCAGGAGGTCTTCATGCTTGCATTTCATCTTTTAGGCCATCGATTCCATTTTTTCTTTAAGGTTTTGAAGTTTAGCTTGGGAGTTGGCCATGTTGCCTGAAGCATACTCAGTCATGTCCTCATCATCAACTATAGTAAGGATTTCTTTGGTTGTCATATTTGTAGCCTTTTTGTGCCCGCTTTCCCCAGTTTCAGCCCATGTCGCTCGATGTGCTATAAAGTTGGCCATGACATTGGCAAAATTTTCTAGTTGTTCATCAATCTTGTCCATGTTGGCTTCAAATCGGTCTACGCGAGAACTTTCAGTGCTGTCCATTTCTGAGCTTGCTGACTGTCTCCTGACTAATATGCCATCTTCCCTAACCCAACGCGCCGCTATGATGGCTGCAACCAAAAAGGTTAGCATAATGCATGTATGCATGCAATGTATAAAAATGCATGAAATGCATACTAGGCTCAAACATTAGCATATATCATTCCAACCTTATTCCTCCCACACATGTGGTAAGTCCAAAATCCTTCCTAGGTTTGGCTTATCTTATGCACCAACTGGTGGTACGCAAACCCATTATCTTCTATGCTAAAAGGTAAATATTCGATATCTTGGTTATTTTTCATCGTTAAAAGACAAAGGCCACCCATTTACAAATGACTAAGTCTAATATTGAGAGAGTGCCATTGTTTAGAAATGACGAATTGGAACCTTAGTAATCATGATTATTTGGGATGTGTTTTGAAACATTTCAAGATATCTAAATGGGCCAAAACAGAACGTACCATTCTGGATGAAAGCCAGTAAATATATCTTACTCATCTTTTTGGCTCGTTTGGACCATAATGAAATATTCTAGGCCCAACAAGGTTTTCATACGATTTGGCACATTGACATTTCAAAGTATTTAAGAAAATTATCATGAAATACAAACTTTTCCTAGTTAAAGGCCTAACAAGTTTATAATTCACGGTAAAAAGACCAAATGACTTGAAATGATTATGGCCCAAAGGCAAACACTATGGAGGCTTATTTCTTTAGGGTAGCAACTATTGGCTTACATGTGAGATTAATCAAGGATTTAGGCTTAGGCTCTAATTGGCGAAGTTTGTCCATAATTAGGCCTCCCCACCTAAGAGTATAATCTACCAATGAACAATGGTTAGATGTTTTATCCTTTTGGCCGGATATTTATTTGACACTTGTGTATGTCCGGCCGGACATATGTCAAATCCGGAAGGAGATATTGCATCAGAACATTGATGCTAACATGCGGTAATAAAGATTATGGAGCCCTCATGTTGTACCTTAAATTTGGTTGGCTCGGGAAGAACCTCTGAAAGCCGAATCGCTATTGGGTTGCTTTCCGAATGGGATGAAATCCAGAGACTTCGTGGGGTTTGCTCATTGTTTTTCTCTCTCTCTAAGCATTCTCTAGCACCAAAATTTAAGACTATTTTCACGTAAATTTCAAGGTTATGACCATTTGTGAAGAGTTTGGGCACTAATTTATAGTGCCCAAATTGTGACTGAAAAACGAAAGGGAAATCAAATCCCCTCTCTATCTCCAGTGATTGATAATCTGCATTGCCAGTTACATCTAGATTTATGTTGGGCTGGATATTTATTTTGAGATATACATCCGGCCAGACATTAATTAGGTCCATGATTTTTGTAATTGATAATCTGCACACTCATTGACAGGTCGATTTATGTCTGGCCGGACATTAATCAGATCCCGTGATTCCAGTAACTGACAATCTGCACACTCATTGGCGGCTTGTCACATGTCTGGTCGGATTTAGGATTTTCAATATATATCCGGTCGGATATTATGGTCTGAGAAAAAGGTTGGCCGGACATAGGTGATGTCCGTCAGAGACTTGACTATTTTTCTGAATTCTTTGGAGTTTCATTCCCTTCTGGCATTCATTATTGTAACTTTCTGAACCTTCGTGTGGTGTCCCCATAAGAAACTCGTCGTTGGATTATGTGTAAAAATGTAATGTCTACAGGTGGGAAATAGGATTCACAAAAATTTTGATAATGCGAATAGTAATGAGGAGTTGGTGCTTGATAATCATATATTAAATTACCATTTTAGCTCAAACACGTCATTTATAGAATTCCTTTGATTGGTTTATATCTATGATGATAAAGATGTCGTCTAAGCGACGTTTAGATGGCTTTTTCAGACAACCATCATAGGTATTTGGGCGACGCCTTTATGTAGTTATGATTCTTTAAACATTAATTAAAATTCTACATATTTGATTAATCAATCCACTTTTTGACTAGTGAAAGGTGGCGTTTGGACATATTAAACTGCCTAAACACTTTGACCCGCCTACCGTCTTTAACAGCATATGTCTATATGATGTCGACTTTGGTGTTATAGTTGGATGGAAAATTTTTACACTGCCCTGCCTTATGATAGTTCTCTGTTATCCACAAGTCTCAGACCTCAGTATAAACTTATGGTCCATCAGTGTTAGCATTCTTTTGTATTCTTTTCCTCTTTATTGTATTTTATTGTTGATATGTCTAAATTATTAGGTGACATATCTCTGGTTTCTTTTTGATCTAGCTGTGGGTTCAGATAAACTCGTTGAAAACGGGCCTTAGAAGTAAGACTTTTTGTATATCTCTGTAATATCAGGATTCGTATTCGATTCGTTTATTAAACTAATCGAATGCGAATATTCGTTTAGTCATGATATTATTTAATAACATAATTTACCATAATTTATTTACATTAATTTTTCATAAATATATACATATGAAATATATAATTAATATATTTACTAAAAATATTTCACCAAATATCGACATTATTATTTTTCTATGGTAATTAACCATAATTTCTCGAATTTTAATTGAAAAATAACAATAACTAGTAAAAAAAAATAATAAAATGAATCATAAACGGATAAACGAATCAGTAAGTTTCAATTTATATTCGATTCGTTTAATAAATAAATCGAATCGAATTGACCCATTTATTAAACGAATCCATTTTTTCAAACCCGTATTCGTTTTAAAGTGAATCGAATCGAACGAATAAACGAATCATAACCCAAAAATGGTAACGTAATGGCATTTTATTTTATAATTTTATTTGTATAGCCCAACCATATCCACTTGATTTTGTCATTCATTTTATTGGGCCTTCTGTTGAGCTAAGGCCTAGTAGTTAGTGAATCAAAGACTAGTCCACCCACGTACTCACGTGAACTCTAAGCCCATCACTCTAACACTTATCCGTGAACCTTCCTTTGGACACACCTAAAAAAACAGATATTACGTATAAAAATTTTATTTTTATTTTTCAAATTTTTTTGATCATGTATTGATGAGCGACCAATATTCACATATTTCTCGCCCTTCTAGCTTGATGTTTTGTATGTTATCTCGAGTTTTATGAGCGTTTTGATGTGTTTTGGGTTCGTTTTGCAGGTAAAAATCATATCGAGACCCAATGGAATCAACGAGGGATGAAAGCGGAAAAATATAATGTAAATATGGGCAAAATTGGAATTAAGATGCGCATCCTGATGTCGAAATGTGCGTCGAGACGCACCAAAGGTCAAAAATGAGATATGGAGAACCGGTTACGAGATTCCTGATTATATCATTATATGCGTAAATGTTTGTTCTATCGGCTATAAAATAGAAAATGAATTTCGATTGCGTTGATTCTTAAACCATTGGACTCGTTTTTCCGAGACGAACAACTTTCGTGTTGAACACTTTTAGAAATTTGCATCAGAAAGGCTTCCAAAATATAAATTTTTGAGAAAGCCCACAGGAGGGGCCTGACTGTAATTTTACGGTGGTGTAAATGTAAATTTTCAAGATTTTTCTATAAATACCCTCAAGTTTCTAAAATTACGAAAACCAAAAGCTTCCCTAAAACCCACACTCGACCCCCATCCCCAAATGGAATTTTAGAGAGCCTCTGTAGCGTCTGTGGCATGTTGGCAATCGCCAGCCGTTGCGACGATCTAGAAAGGAGAGCTGACTCACCCCAACTCACCAGCGGTCGGCCCAAAGTCGGATTTCGGTGAAATTGAGGAGGAAATAAGCATGAATGGGTTTCTTGATCCTGACTTGTCACTTCGTTTCACGACCTGAGCCACCAGCCAAATCGAAGCTCTCGGAGAGTAAACAAGTTGGTGGTGACGATTTTCCAAATCCATGCACGGTTACACACGAATCTAGAGAAAAAGTGGTGGTGAACAAAAACATAGAATGAACAGTATCTCCGATCAAAATTCCGTCGATTCCAGCGCGTTCGTGGGATCGTTCAAAGTCCGTATATGCCAGGTAAGTAACTCATGCGATTAGTATGGTTGATTCGTGCTTTAAATATATATATATATATATATATATATATATATATATATATATATATATATATATATATATTATATATATATATATATTATATATATATATATACATATGTATATATATAGATGATTGAAATGCTAGGATAAAAGAGGATAGTTAATAGGTGTTTTTGAGTACGGAGCTCGAGATTACGTATATTTAAGATAATCGGCCACCACATGTATGAATTTTTGTAATGCTATGATATTAAGTGAAATGTTTGAGGATAATATTATTATATGATGTGAAATGTTTGATGAGTTTGATGTCTACATGTATGTATTGATGCATGTAAGTGTATTAACTCGTAATGGTATGTGCATAAATAACCATATGCATAAGCATTGGGACACATATTTGTGTATATATATGTGATGATAAGCTATGAATAATTTGAATATACATGATCGGTAAATGGAATAAGTTTGTTATTGATTCGTACATGTGATATATTTGTATGGAGGTTGAAATGCTTAAGTGTGATAAGAAAAAGGTATAGGCTAAGTCATTCCTGAATGGATATGTTTAAATGATGAGCTTCAGTATCAAATATTTTCAGATAGAAACTCGGAAATTGAGTATCTTTGATCGATAAAGGAAAGACATGAAAATTGTTAAAGATAAAAGATTTGAATTAATAGTAATGTGTATATCCATATGTATGTATATGAGTGTTTGGATGATGACTTGAGCTGTTTTTCATGTATGTGCTTGTGTATGAGAAATCATGTGATGAGTTTGTGTTATATAATATGTGTGTATGTTTACTTGGTTGATGATTTCGTGGTGTAGTAGTCGAGCTAGTTAGGAATTGATTCGGACGACATTAATATGTTATTTGCCTTGTTGAGAACGTTTTTTGTTTATATTAAGTAAAAATTATGATTACTTATGATGTTATGGGCACAGAGCCATTGATGTTGATGGATGATGTGGGCACGGAGCCCTTAAGTGTTTATTTGATTTTGATGTGTTTTGTGTGGACCTGAGGTCCTTTTGTATGTTGGATGTTTTTCATGTTTCATTTTAATGCTGGATGTTGATCCAGGTTATCCAGTTTTAGGATACATCATGTCCGTTTTTCTTCAAATTTGGAGGCTTATGGAGATGGGTTAATCCTGTCTCCTGTCGGTAGCATCCTGCCTCTAGCGGGGTGTTACAATTGTGGTATCAGTGCAATGAGTTAGGTTTCAGTGACTGCATCTATATGGTATCTGATCGTCCGAGTAAGTTTTCTGTTGCGTATAGACCATATAGGTCTTATGATTGCTATTTGATTTGATTTATGGTATATGGTATGATGTGAAATGATTTTGATTTGATATGGGTGATTAGGATTATATATACATGATTGTATGCCATGAATATATGTATGTATATATGTATACTAAGTTAAAGGTATGTCGTTATTATAGGTATATGAATATGTATGTGATGTGAATTCAATGTGATTTGAGGTACAAGTTATGCTATGATGTTGATAGTCTGAATGGTGAACGAATATCTTTATTTTTCTGTTTCGATATTTTGAATTATGTTCTGAGAACATGATATTTGATTTTTGGCATAAAAGTATTTTGAAAAGAAAATGACAAGAAAAGAAGAAAGAAAGAAAAATTTCTGATATTTTGATTTTGAATATAAATAATAAAGGATATGTTTCCGCCTCGACGCTTGATTCATGTTTTCATATTTTATAATTTATCGATATGTTTCCGTTGAGGTGATTGATGATATGTTTCCTTCTCCGCGCTCGAAAATGATTTTGATGTTTTTAAATTGTAAAATTTTATTTCCCTTCGAGACGCATGAAAATATGTTTACGTCATGGTGCTTGATGATTTTATGTTTTTGACCCTCCGTGGCGCTTGTATATGTTTTGTTCCATCTTGGTCGGGGCGATTGTTATAGGGTCCATAGCATCGGAAAATAGCTGGCATGCTACTCTGTCGACATGGTTCGTACACTGTCCGGTCAGTGCGCGCGATTCGAACAATGGACGCTCGATATATATTTGAAAAGTTTGTATAAAAGATTTATTTTTTATTTAAACATATTTATGTTTTGTGGGGAAAATAATGATTTCAAAAGAATTACATTTTGATTTTGATACATTTCGATATCGTTTATGATATTATATGATATGATATTTTTCCGTTACAATGCTTGTACATGATTTTTATGGTTTTATAATTTGATATGATATGTTTCCGCCGTAGCACTTGTATAGGGGTTTGTCCAACTGTAGTGGACTGACCCGCTACCCTCTATCGACATGGGATCGTTTCATTCATTGTCCGATCTATGCGCATGATTTGGACATTGGACGTTTGATACAGATTTACGATGATGAATTTTTTAATTGATTTTTTTTACAGTAAAAATTTTTTTATAATGAGTTTTCGAAATGGTTTTTGAAAGTGATTATTTTACGTTTTTCATTTAAATGATATCAGGAATTAGGAGATTTCAGACTATCAATATCATAAGAGCATGTATGATTATATGTCATTTCTGGCTATGACAATGGATGTATTTGTTGATATAAAAGATTATGTTTGTTAGAAGAGTACGTATGTATGTCTATAGTTTAGACATGGATCTTTTGAGTATTATGATGGTAATGTATGCTTTGTTGTCAGCCATACAAAGTTGTACACGTGACTAAATATGTACGTATGTAAACTTTGATGTTGATATCGTTTATAGATATGATGTGAAATGATATGATGTGAAATGAATGCGTTCCGTTTCTGATTGTGGATGAAATAGATAATATGAGATCCGCATTATGTTTTCCGTTTTGATATTGTATATGATTGCCTATAAAGAATATGTGTTATGTTTCTCATTTCTGATGATGCATGTGATTGACTATATGGAATTCATGTTCGGCTTTCTGTTTCTATGATGAATGACTTTGAAACGATTTGTGCGTGTTCCTATCAATTAATATGAATTAAAGTGATAAGTTTGATGTAATTTTGATATGAAATGATTGATTCGATTTATTTTGCTTTGAAATAGCATGATTTACGTTGATATATGAAGTGCGTAACCTTCGAAAATATGTAAAGTGAGATGACTTGCAAATACGGATAAGATTGTAATATACATGTGTTCGATTCCGAATGATTGGACGTAAGGATAGAGAAATTTCGAGGATGAAATTTTTATAAGGAGGGGATGATGTAATATCCCGAGTTTTTCGGAACAGTGTTGGAAGGTTTTCGAATTAAAGTTTAGGTTTTGAGACTTGACGGTGTTCGAAAATAAGAGATTATGTGTTGGAAAATAGATCAGAATGTTTTATTATGAAGTTTCGTCACGTTGAAAAATGCGTGGTTTCGAGAACCGGTTACACGATTTCTGATTATGTCCCTATACGTGTAAACATTTGCTGTATCAGCTATAAAAATATCAAACAAACTCCGATTGAGCTGATTTATAAACCATTAGACTTGTTTTTCCAAGATGAACAACTTTACTGTTGAACACCTTTCGAAATTTACATCAGAAGGGCTTCCAAAATGTGAATTTTTGAGAAAGCCCCATGGTAGGGACCTGACTGTAATTTCACGGAGGTTTAAACATAAATTTCCAAAAATTTGCTATAAATACCCTCAAGTTTCTAAAATTACGAAAAACCAAAAGCTTACTTAAAACCCACACCCGACCCCCATACCCATACGGTGTTTTGGAGAGCCTCTATCGCACCGGCGGACTGTTGGCCATCGCCGGCCGGCGCGACGATCATGAAAGGAGCGGTGGCTCACCAGCACTCACCAGTGGCCGGCGGCCGGCCCAAAGTCGTCAGATTCTGGCTAAATTATGGAGGAAACACGCGTGAATGGGTTTCTCGATCCCAGCTCATCGCTTCGTTTCACGGCTCAAGCCATCTGCCAAATCGAAGCTCTCGAAGAGTACTATAAGTTGGCGGTGACAGTTTTCCCATTCCGTTCACGATTACACATGAATCTAAAAAAGAAGTGGCAGTGAACAATAACGTCAAATGAACAGTATCTCGGATCGAAATTCCTTCGATTTTAGCATGTCCGTGAGATCGTTTGGAGTCCGTATATGGCATTGAAATCTCGATTTGAGTAGTTAATTGTCGTCATATTGAAAATGTTTGATTGTCAAAATAAGGTGTAAATTCCATTAATGAGATGTTGAATTTTTTACAAATCATATTTGAAAAATTCATTACCATAAATGATGTATCAAACCATTTAATATACTTATTAAATTAAATGATTATCTCATAATCATTTATTAAATAAAAACCTTATATTAAATATAATATAAAGTTACATGTGTGATAAAATATATTATTAATCCCATTAATAATAATATATATGTGAGTATATAATTGGACTATCTAATTATATTTAATTTGCTACAGTATGACGAGCTAGCACATGGACCAAATGGACCTACGGTTCCGAGCTCCAAGAATCCCGAAATATTAATTAAACTCTTTAATTAAATATTCTGAATTATTAACTTTGGGTTATTCCACTAAAAAACCAAAGATGCGCTCTCGTTGCCGTAGATGGATAATATATTTCGAACTACGTCGGTGACCATCGATATAATCATTACATACGAATTGGCCCTTCATGAGTATCTAATAATTAGAGCTGGGTAATATTGTCCGTTATACCCCTCTAATTATTTTTACTTTAAGTACCGTTTATTCTCTAATGAACAATTTATTCATAACTATTATGAATATTAATATTTTTATTTGCAATAGAAAGACTTGAGCACTCTAATCGTTCAAGTACCAAATCAACCCTTAAGGAATATATTCCTTTACTTCTCGCAAGAAGGAGTGAACTCCATAACTATGTAAAACTTCCCCAGCTACACACCAAACCATGTCCCCAAAGTACGTATCTATTGATTGGGATTGGTACACCAACCTCACCATTGTAAATCAAAGGACATAGTTTGCCATGCAAAAGTTCACAATACTTTCAGGATTCAGATCAATCTATATATGACAATCTAGTAGATTGTAATAAATTTTTTTATTTAACGGATATTATAAGAAATTCATTTCCATATGGGTCCAGTCCTATATGATCACATCATACAAGGTGCCTTCATTCTTATGTCAGCACATGGACGATCTCGGATCAAGCTCGCCATACAATTATAGAATAGACCGCAGCTATAGATAAACTAACTTCTGACTTAAATCCTATTGTGTATAACACTCATACACTAAGTTTAAAGGCACATGAGTAATCAAGGGTAAACAAGATAATTTATAATATGCGATTTAAATCAAACATTTTGATAAATGTATAATGCAATTTTTATTTCATAACAAATAATTCGGTTTGCATCAGATGAAGCTTTAAGACATATATCCCAATAAATATCAAGTTTGGATTTCGAGTGGATATGAACTCTAGATGTATCTGGTGAACTTACCTACCCTACGGCGACACTTCACTAGTTAAGTCTGAGGGTTTCGAAACAACGGGTTATAATCACGAAGAAATGATTAATTGTTAATATAAATTCCTTGATCAAATCAAACTGTGGTCGGTTGTTAAACAATTATGACCCATAGCGTCACTATTTGTAAAAGACATTGGGGTTTTTGTACAAATTAATTATGTAGCAATGGAAATTGCATTTTATCATTTTGTAATTTGATTACTTAAATATATAAATGATAAAAGTCCTATGATTAGTTCCAGATTATAAGATATGAGACAGTATCAATCCATAAAGGTTTAATCATTAAATATCCCTAGTCGTAGTATTATCGAGACTGGACATCGATAATGCGGAATATACTAGTATTGCACTTGTGCTTGTTATGGAAGCGTAACGACATAGTTCTCATATATTTAAGTATTGGATACTTATGCAAGTGTGATAGGAGGTTGTGTTTACCGATGGTATGGAAACAGCTCTGGATAGACCCCGCGGAATCCCATTGGTAGTATGACTATGTGTCTATGGGAATCCGCATCAGGGTAGGTGTATTTGGTCTTAACCTGAGACTTGCATCGCTAGTACTTGCGACAATCAATACGCTTTGGTTTTGGTCGTGCAGGACTTTAACAGGTTCTGTGTACGCCTCTTCTGGGTTTATTGAGAATCGTAGTGTATTGGGTGTGATGTCAAGATGGAAGTATCACTTCTGTCATATGGAGATGATGATCACGCATGGATACAGAACTGGTACTCTAAATTGGTTGCAACCATCGGGATAATATGACATGGTCATGATTATCCGATTAAAGAGACTAGTTGCTTGTAATCCGATATATGCTTTGTACGGGGCAGACACTATTCCAGCCCCAGGCCTTGCATGTGACATCCGATACTGGATCGTAATACGTAATACTACGTATACTACGCCTGATATAGATTATATATTCCATTAAGAATATTTCTGGAGAATTGGGTAGGCACGGTGCTTTGCTAGAAGCCAATCATGTCTCGTAAATCGGTAAAAATATAGTTCGAGGTACGTACGTGTTCGGATAGTCCGACTACCAGATTTACTGCTAACATATCCAGGGATCTCTTGGGTCGCTTCCCGAAGATTCACCGATGACGTATGATTCGAGCATAATTAATCTGTGATTAATTACGGAGAGATTTTATCTAGGATAAAATACTATTTGAAGAGAGAGAAAGATTAATTTGGAATTAATCGGTAAAATAATATATTCGATATATTAAACGAAATTAGATTTCGACGCGGAATTAAAATTGGATTTTAATTCGGGCAAACGAATTAATTAAGAATTAATTCGCTAGCGACTTGAATAGTAATTTTGCCAGGCATAATTATTTAATTAAATTTGATTTAATTACGTCAAAACGGAAAACTCGTTAATTCAGAATTAGCGAACCCGAGCCCGGGATGTGTCGCGGGCCCACTCGGATTTTGAATCAAGTGGGGCCCACATGTCGCATCAGTTGTCACATCAGTTGTCACTTTAGTTACTTTTGTTGATGGGTTTTGGTGAGAATGATGATGACTTGCCTTACACACTTCCTAAACATGATGGCTTGATTGACTAATATCAAATGTTTGGTATATGATTATTATATTTTTGAAATCAAAAACCAAGTCAACACAACTCATTTTCTCTCTCTCTCTGACGGTTTCAACCAAAAAATTATCTCCCTCTCTTTGCTACTTATTGCCGAGACTTGCAAGGAAGATTTAGAAGATTTGTAGCAAATTTTCTAAAGTTTCTAGCACATCAAGGAATCATCCAAGGTGATAGGGAAACCATCCCAATATCTTGGAATCAAAGGACAAAGCTTGAAGCTTGGAGCTTGGATTTCATCTTCAAAATTGGAGCTTGGCCGAAACTTGGAGAAGAAAATTTTAAATTTGACGCATCCTAAATCCGTTCACTGTAAGTATGATTCCGCCATACTTCTTTATGTATTCACATGTTTTATGCTTAAATATGATCTTGGGAATGCCTTAGAAACCAACATGAATAAGAGTCATTCTCGTATATATTAATCAATTGAGATTGTCTCAATCTATCATGCAAATACTTGACATACCCTATGGGTTTACACTTAATTATGGGATTATAGATTTCCGTGGCATAATAATTCTTTAAGGTTTCTCATTCATTATACATGGTTCATGCATCATGTTTAATTTTATACCTAAATATTTGATGATTTAATATGTGATGAATGGATACTAAATGTATGTTTATTTTATTTTATTTCAGCCATGGTTACTACAATTATTGTTATTTTCTCTAATGACAAATTAACGGGAGCAAAATTATGTTAAGTGGAAAAGTAACATGAACGCCATTCTGGTATGTGAAGACCTTAAGTTTGTCCTGATGGAGGAATGTCCTCCCGAGCCAGTAAGAAATTCTGGCCAAGTTGTATTGATGTCTGCCAAAAATGGGTAGCGGCCAATGAGAAAGCCCGCTGCTACTTCCTAGCAGGGATGTTCGAGATTCTTGCTACAAAGCATTAGCCAATGGCTACAGTATCTTTGATGATGGAGTTATTGCAGGGCATGTTCAAACAGCCTTCGAAATGGTAACGACATGAGGCTATGGTCTCAGCGATGACCGTGAGGATGAAGGAAGGGACATCAGTCCAAGAGCATGTCTTGAGGATGATGCTCTATCTCAACACGGCCGAAACTCATAGAGCTCGTATTAACGAGCATAGCCAGTGACCATGATCATGGAAACTCTTCCAAAGAGTTTCCTGCAGTTTAAAAGCAACTATGTTATCAATAGTTGACTTTTACTTTGACTCAACTGCTAAATGAGCTCACCCATTATGAGTCCATGCTTGTGGAACCTCGTAAACCAAGTGGAGAGGCAAATGTTATCGAATCTTCTAAATCTGCCAAGAACAAGAAGAAAACACACTGGGAAGGCTAAGACAAAGCCTATGAAGAAAAGCAAGAGTAGGTGCAATGATGCCAAGCCCAAGGGAAAGTGTTTCCATTGCAACAAGGATAAGCATTGGAAAAGGAACTGTCATAAATACCTTGCTGAGCTGAAAGAGAAGAAGTCCGCAGGTAAATATGATTTACTTATCATCGAATCTCTTTAATGGATGATGATAAATCAACATGGATTGTTGATTTTGGAGCCACTAATCATGTTTGTTCTTTGCAGCTATTTGATTCTTGTAAGGACCTTGTTGAAGGTGACTACACCTTGAGGGTCGGGACAAAGGATGTTGTTTCAGCAAGAACAATGAGAGTTTCTAGTTTAATTTTTTTAAATAATAATTATTTAAATTTAAATAATATGTTATTTATTCCTGATTTTCACACAGGAATTTGATTTTTATTTGTAAACTTTTGGATGACGGTTTTTTCTGTTTCGTTTAATAATAATTTGGTTATTATTGGTATAAATGGATTAACTATATACACTGAAAACTCTGAAAAAAATTTATAAGTGTTAAGGCCGTTAACACATAACTCACTGCTCAACACTGAAATATTTAAGGTTGAAAAATCTAAATTAAAATGGCAAAAAATTTCTCATGATGACACATATCTATGGAATCTTAGATTTGGTCATATTAGCCTTGACCGGATAGATAAGTTAATAAAGAACGGAACTTTAAACCAATTAAGTCTTGGAACTTTACCACTATGTGAATCTTGTCTACAAGGGAAGATGGCCAAGAGACCTTTTACTGGAAAAGGTATAAGAGCCAATCAACCACTTGAGCCATTACATTCAGATGTTTACAGACCGATGAATGTAAGAGCTCGTAGAGGTTATTATTCTTCACATTTATTGACGATTATTCGAGATATGGGTACATTTACCTAATGTAGAACAAGTTAGATACCTTTGAAAAGTTCAAAGAGTATCATGCTGGGGTTGAGAACCAATTATGTAAGACGATCAAAACTCTACGATCGGATCATAGAGAATAATACCTTGATAGAGATTTTGAGGAATTCTTAGTTGAGCATGGGATAGTATCCCAGCTCACAACACCTGGAATACCACATCAGAACGGTGTTACAGAGAGGAGAAATCCAACCCTACTAGACATGATAAGATCTATGTTTAGTTACAGTTCATTTCCTAGTTCGTTCTGGGGATATACATTACAAACAACAATGTATATCCTTAATGTAGTTCCATCTTAGTCTGTTTCTAAGACTCCCTTAGAGTTTTTGAGTGGTCATAAAGTTAGTTTATGACATTTCCGTATATGGGTTGTCCAACACATGTGTTGAAGAATAAGACTATAAAGTTTGAGCCATGTTCTTAGGTGTTCCTATTTGTATGTTATCCTAATGAGACTGGGGGTGGGTTCTTTTATAGTCCTAAATAATACTAGATGTTTGTGTTGACAAACTCTATGTTTATTAATAATGACTATATAAGGGAGTTCAAACCTCGAAGTAAAGTGTTACTCGAGGAGTTACTTGCTGGTTCAGTCAACAAACCATCATCAACAACAGTTGATAAAAACAAAACACCTTCGACATCTGAGTGTGAGATATAAGATTGTCAGAATAATCTGCCACCTAGACGTAGTGGGAGAGTTTTACGATGAGCTGATCACTATCTAGGAGTTGGAAAGACATAAGTTTGCATCCAGTGATAGTATACATGATCAATTGACCTATCATAGTGCAATGGATGATTCTGATAAAGAGGAATGACTCAAAGCCATGAATCTCGAGATGGAGTCAATGTACTCCAACTCAGTCTGGGAACCTATAGACCAACCTGATGTTGGGGTTTTGGCGCGGGCGCAGCGAAAGCTCGCGGTTCGGGTGAAATCGTAATTTTAAAACTTTTTAAATTACCAAATAAATTATTCAATATCCAATATGAATAATTTATTCATATTTCACCTAAATATATTTATTCGATATCAAATAACAACATAAATAGCTAAGGAACATCGCGAAATTTTTACGAAAATGTTTTCCGCAAATTGGCATAAAATGCGTTTTTGTACGAACCGACCAACGGAAACACATGGGGGCTTCCCAGGTCAGCTCCAATGGTGCTTGGGTAGTTCATGGGCTGCCCAAACAGTGGCCAATTCACTGTTTGGACAGAAGACACTCGGTAAGCCCGAAACTTACCCAGTAACGCCGTTTTTCACCGTTTTAGCATATTTCAACTCCGAAACAATTTTCGGCAATTGTTCCAATGCCCAAAACACATCCAATACATTTATACAACATACTTTTCATCACCAAAAACACATAATTTCCAGATCTGATTTTTGTAACAAAAATATCATTTTTCATGCTTTAAATCCAATTTTCTCAACATTAACCATATCAACATTAACACCAACCAAAGCCACCACATATGAAGAACTCAAGAAAAATTATAGGAGTTAAAAGAGTGGTCATAACACTCTATAATGGCAACAAGTCATCAAATGATAAAATTGAATCAATATTACACTAATATCATCCAATCCAACTTCACACATGCATCTAGCCTCCAAATCCATCCTCCAAATCAAAAGGCCCCAAAATATAAGAAATGAAGAAACCCTAGAACTATTCTAGATATTCAAGAACAAGAAACAAGCTTTCTAAATTTAAGATTATTGAAGATTACCTCCAAATCTTGTAATTTCCTTAAACTTTTTCTTGAATTTCTTCACTTTCTTCCCTTGTTTCTTCAAGAAAATTTTGAGAGCTTTTTATGGAGATGGGTTCGACCATGGAGTCTTAAAAATGAAGAAAATAAAATTTTTCAACTTTAAATACAAGGGTAAACCGACTTTTTAGGAGGAGAAAGGGCATTTTGGTCATTTGGTCATTTTTAATCTAATTAATTAATAATAAGCTTTGAAGTTGATAAATTCAATTTGTAAACTTTAAGTTTAATAAAAACATGCCATATGTAACCAATAATAATCAAACATATTGCATAATAATTATGTAATATTGAAATAATTTAATTATCTAGATATTTAATATTTAAACATCTAAATAATTAATTAATGCGATTATTATTATATATGTATCTTTATTTATATTAAATAACAAATACATATATTAATGACATGTGTCAAAGTCTCATTTGACAACTAATTAATATGTATCAAATCAAATTTTGTATCAAATACAAACACATTAATTATTAATTGACCGAAATGGCCCTAATGCATGTATTTTTCGTTTAACTGATTAAACGATTCAAATTAACTCAGTTAATTCGGTGAAATATTATGAATAATCTGTATTATTCATAACGCGTTGTCCAAGTGCTCAACAAGTACACTTCATATTGTGGGACTCTCCAAGTTTAGGTTTATCCGTCACAGAATCCAATTTCGTGTCCATAATCCACCCACTCATGAATTATGACGACCACAGATAATCTCGCTAAACTATGCATGTCGAGGTCATTGCATACGTATAATCCCTCCGTCATAGGCTATTCATTATATACCTGGGATATAGATGAGAACGTGATGAATGGTAAATGTATCACTATTTCCAACTCATTTGACCTAATATTTTGTATAGCTTCTTGAGTTTTGTGAATATTTTGATGTGTTTTGTGTTATTTTGTAGATAAATAAAGTTTCAGGACATTCTGGAGGGGATTAGAGGCTAAAATAGTGAAAAAGGATAAAAATGGCAAAATCATCATTTTACGCGCACGAAGAGCAATCCTTTGGCGTCGCGACGCCTAACGTGCGCCGTCCTGTGCTAACTTACGCCACTTCATGCTAAAATGCACCATGCCACGTGTCAAAATCTGAGAAGTCTGCTAACATACGCCAGATGCTAACGTGCGCCTGCCACGTGTCAATATCAGATGAGATCTTCTAACGTGCACCGTGCCACGTGTCATCATCCTATGGTGCCGACAATCGCTATCGCCACGTGTCGCCACGTGTCTGCCACGTCAGCATCCACATCAGCATCATGCCAAGTCAATGCGCCATGTGTCAGCCATGTCATCATCAGCCAATCATTGCGTGCCACGTGTCGCAATCCTATGGTGCCGATAATCCACATCGCCACGTGTCGCCATGTCATTGCCACATCAGCACAATCATTCAGCTCCCAGCCGCCACTGCCACGTGACACATTATCACCTTATCCACTGCCACGTGTCGAGCTCTCCGCGTTCCACGTAGCCAATCACGCGCGTCGCGATGCGAGCTACACGTCGTGACGTGTCACCACCACCGAGGCCTATAAATTCAGCTCATTTTTCTGATTTCAGATGTACCTTTCTCTCTGAATTCTCTGATGTAAATAGAGAGTTTTATATCTAGTTTATTTTAATTTCAGTTTTGTAATTAATTTTAATTACTTTCTATAATAATAATTTACTTTCTTTACTTTTTCAGTTTTTACTATTCAACATGAGAGTAAAACTTTTATTACTGCTATTTAGATTAATCTCCCTTAATTATAATATATTCACTATTTAAAATTTGACTTAACAAGGATACCGCTATATTGGTCGGTTGGTAATCAATTATAAACTGGTTTTAACCTGACTAAGCATGGATACCGCCTGGTTGGTCGGTTGGTAATTACCGCCTATATGACCGGTTTATGGACAATTAATGATACCGCCTTTATGTTCAGTTGGACTTAATTTGACTTAATCAGGTTACCGCCTATATGGCTGGTTGGTAATAATACACAAGTTAATATATTATATTAAGAGAGATCTAAAATAGTAGTGATAAAAGTAGATCCTCTAGCCCTAGCATTTTCTTTTATTGTAATTTTCCTTATTTACTTTTCAGCATTTTACTTTATGTCTTTTATTTTATTTAAGTTTTTACTAGCTCTAGTTATGTGTCGTAACTAAGTTAGTTATCTGGGGTTGTGATGAATTCCAATATCACCGGTTTATAAATGGGTTATTTTATAGTTTGGGTAATATAAATGTTTACTTATTAAGTCTTAAGCTTAATGCTTCTTGTTAACTGGCCATTAATAAGATTGATCTGGTAAACTTAAAATAAACTTGACAAAGGAATTTTAGGTTTTAGCCTAGACTTAATAGCCCACGATCTTTCTTGAGGATAAATAACCCTTTTATAGATTTCCTTACAGGATAGACATATACCTGTCGTGCGGGGGTAACCATAATTGAAACTTAATCTTAATGAATCCAGGTAATTTGGTTGACATAGACATATGGTTCAATTGGGTTATACTGGGTATTTGCATCTGACCATCGACAGAGGCTTTTGTATAATTTCGTGTTCCAGGTTAGTAAACCGATATAATACACAAACATGAATTAACCACTTCATCTTTAAAAAGATATTGGAAGAAATCACAACCATGGATAGTTTTATAAATTTGAATTTTCCTCAACCTACTTTCGCGCAATTTTATTTACTTGTTTCTAAGTTTAAAGTCATCACCCACCCAGTCAACAATCAATCTGTTAGATACTAGTAATCATTTGGCCTCATAAAAATTAATAGCTTAGGTTTTAAGTCCTCATGGGATCGATACTTATTATACTACTTGAACGATACATGCGCTTGCGTTATACGTGTGTGATTTCGCACCGGTCAAGTTTTTGGTGCCGTTGCCGGGGACTTATTTATCTTTCACTATTAGTTTTGGGGTTGGGTACTTTACTTGTATCTAATTTTTTTTTTTACTTATTGTTTTTATTTTCAATTGTTTCAGGTTCTCAGACACTACATGAGACGAACCAGAAGCTTTGAACTTCGACCGCTTGACCCAGAGATTGAAAGAACCATCAGACAGTTGAGAAGGGAAAGGCGAGAAGGCCAATAAGCACTGATCAACATGGAACCCGAACCTTTAGAGGTTGTACCACTAATTCCCATTCGAGACAGAATCATTCTGGTGGTTGACGCCTTCATTTCTTGTATTGTACTTCCTCCCTTACCAGAAAATGCATGTGACATCAAAACATGCATTCAGATGATTCAGCAATCAGTTCAGTTTGGGGGGAATACAACTGAAGACCCTAATGCTCACATCAGCAACTTCCTGGAAGTTTGCGGCACTTTCAATTACTACCGAGGAGCTGAAGAACCAATAAGACTGCCCGCTTTTCCATATTCTTTGAAAGACAGAGCTAAAGCTTGGCTACATTCATTACCAGTAGGTTCCATCGCAAATTGGAACACTTTAGCCATCAAATTTCTTGCAAAAAAATTTCCACCAGCCATAACTGGAAAGCTGAAGAATGACATCACATCTTTTGTGCAACAAGACTCTGGAACTCTTTACGAAGCTTGGGAAAGGTACAAAGATTTGCTCCGGAAATGTCCTCACCATGAGAACCACAATTGATGCTACTGATGGAGGAGCTTTGATGGCAAAATGAGAAGATCAAGCCTGAGACCTAATCGAAGAAATGACCAACAATAATTCCTTGTGGCCAACATAAAGGAGCATGATCCAAAGAATTACAGGAATTTATGAAGTTGGAGCCAATACAGCAGTCAACGCCAAGCTGGATCAGATATGCAAATTCATGGAGACTCTTACCACTGGATTCACAAGTTCACCATATGGAGGAGCACCAGAACCAAACCAACTTGAAGAAACGGTGAATATTGTCAACAATTTCAACAGACAGGGGAACAATCCATATTCTAACACCTACAACCCAGGGTGGAGGAATCATCCCAATTTTTCATGGAGCAACAATTCAGGGTAAAAGAACTATCCACCACCTGGATTCCAGCAACAGAACAAAGGCCAGAAGTTTGAAAAAGAACCAGAAATGAAATAATGGATTGCAGAAATGTTCAAAAAGCAACAAGCAGCATATGATGCTATTTTTCAAAGCCAATCTGCTTCCATCAAAGCATTGGAAAATCAAATTGGACAATTGGCCAATGCTCAAAGTTACAGACCGCCAGGGAATCTTCCCATCAACACATAACCAAATCCAAGGAACCGAGGGAAGGAACAATGTCAAGCCATTACCTTGAAAAGTGGCACTTAGATCAACAAAAATGTTGGAATCAAGGCATCCATTGAAGAAGTTCCAAAAGATACAGTTCCAAAGATGGAGGAAAAAGAAGCAAAGGAAAAAGATCAAACCACTACACCTCCACCTTTTCCACAGCAACTTCAGAAAAACAAGCTGGACAAGCAATTTGCTCGATTCCTGGAGGTGTTCAAAAAGCTGCATATCAACATTCCATTCGCAGAAGCCTTAGGAGAAATGCCCAGCTATGTCAAATTCATGAAAGACATTCTTTCAAGAAAGCGGAGATTGGGAGATTACGAGACAGTAGCATTGACAGAAGAGTGCATTGCCATCATTCAGAGGAAACTTCCCCCGAAGTTGAAAGATCCTGGTAGTTTCACTGTCCCATGCACCATTGAGAACATTATATCGATAAGGCTTTATAAGACTTAGGTGCAAGTGTTAATTTGATGCATTTTTCTATTTACATGAAACTGTAAATTAAAGAAGCAATGCATACCTCAGTCTCTCTGCAACTTACTGATTGGACGCTCGTATTTCCAAGAGGTGTTGTTGAAGATGTACTGGTCAAAGTCGACAAACTTATTCTCCCAGCAGATTTCATTATCCTTGACATGGAAGAAGATAAAGATGTACCTATCATTCTTGGGAGACCATTCTTGGCTACAGGTCGAACTGTTATTAATGTGCAAAAAGAAGAACTAACCATGAAAGTGCAGTACCAAGAAGTTACCTTTAATGTTTTCAAAGCCATGAAATTCCCTAGCGATGAAAAGGAAGAAAAATGTTTCAGAATTGATGTTGTTGATAGTATTGTTCAGGATACTGAGCCAAATCCCACAGATACACTTGAAGCTTGCATCACTAACATGACTGACAGCGAGCTATATGCTGAAATCCTAGAATGTATCAACTACCTTGACAAACCATTCCGATTCAAATCAACACCACCAGTTGAAAGTCTGGAACTTCTGAAGAAAGATCGAATCAAGCCCTCAATTGAAGAACCACCACAACTGGAGCTGAAGTTACTACCGAGCCATCTCAGATATGCATTTCTTGGAAACTCTTCTGAATTACCTGTTATTATTTCTTATTCACTAAGATTGGAGCAGGAAGAAAAATTGCGGAGAGTGTTATGAGAACACAAAAGAGCCATTGGCTAGACTATAGCAGACATTCGAGGCATTAGTCCATCATTTTTCATGCACAAGATTCTGATGAATGATGGGTACAAACCCACAGTGGAGCATCAACGAAGACTCAATCCAATCATGAAAGAAGTCGTGAAGAATGAAATCATCAAATAGTTGGATGCTGGCATCATTTACCCTATCTCAGACAGCACTTGGGTGAGTCCTAGGCAGTGTGTACCAAAGAAAAGAGGAATAAATGTAGTAACAAATGAAAAGAATGAGCTGATTCCAAGAAGAACTGTGACTGGATGGAGGGTTTGTATGGACTACCGGAAGCTGAACAAATCAACAAGGAAATACCATTTTCCGCTGCCATTCATTGATCAGATGCTAGACAGACTGGCGGGACATGAGTTCTATTATTTTTTGGACGGATATTTGGGGTACAATCAGATTGCTATCTGTGGGAACACAGAAACTGGGCGACGTATGCTGTTCTTCGCTCGCGGCCTAGTTGGGAGTACGGAGTAGCCCGCGGGGGCTAAACCGGAGAATGATGGAGTCGCCACCCGGTGTGAACCGGGACAAAGAATTAAGGCCGCACTCACCCCTCGCAAGGGGAAACCTCAAACCATTGGGTTCGGAATGGTCTCTCTTACTTATGCCACTTGTAATAAAATGATTTGTGCAATAATTCAACCAAGCCTAAGCAACATTTATTTCCAAGGATAATTTACTCTTAAGTTCGCATGCATAAGTACAAGGCTCATATATAAGTTTGCATATAACCTATGTCCGGATTTGCATACAACCTATTTGCATTTAATCTATGTCCAAATTTGCATGCATAGAGATAAATACGGCTAGCATACAATGTCATAAGCACATTATATTCGATCATAGACAAGCCGGTAGATAATAATTGTACAATCAAGCATGAAAGCAAATTGGAATAACGGCGAACATGCAATAGCACACGACAATCTCATGAACATACTTCGATCGTATAATGCGGAAAAAAAGAACAACCTAAACATAATGCAAATTCCAAACGCAAAATAAATGACTAATCATGCTTGAAAATGAACAACTAATAGGCTAAATCATGCTTGAATACCATCTCATGAACACATCAAATAGATAAACGCAGGGATGTAAATAATATGATTGATTACATGATACAAGAGAAATCACCTAAGAAACAATTATGCATGACATGTGATGAAAAAGACTCAGTTCAGTGTATGTGCGTTCGTAAACGCGTTCGAACGGTAAACAGAAGGTTCGCGTTCGTATAACGTTTGAGAACGCGTTCGAACGAGACCGGACCTGATGCATGAATAAAACAAAGGATATACGTGAGCGTTCACGTAGCGTTAGTAAATGCGTTCGAACGGTAAACAGAAGGTTCACGTTCGTATAGCGTTCGTATTGCGTTCGAACGAATTGAGATAGAAAACATGCGTTCGTGCGGCGTTCTGAAACGCGTTCGAATGGGGTTATAGTAGTGACCTCAAAAAAGGCAGTAAACAACATGACACATACGTGAACGGATGAATAGATGACACCTAATAAATAATAACGGGCTACAAGGTGCGACAAAGCATCGTGGTAAAGGATTTTAACCCCTCGACCTAGAGGACCTTTAATCCAACTTACTAAGCCCATGCGCTAATAACATAATGCACATAAAAATAAAAACAACGATATCGGACTTTGTATACCCGATTTAACACATATTTCATTCAACCAAATATACGTCATCCGGCGCGGCGAAGCAAATCGTGGTAAAGGATTTTAACCCCTCGAAACGGAGGACCTTTAATCCAACTTACTAAGCCATGCGCTAATAACATAATGCATATAAAAATGAAGACGACGATATCGGACTTTGTATACCCGATTGAACTCATCTTACTTCAACCGAATATACGTCATCCGGCACGGTGAAGTATTGTGGTAAATGATTTTAACCCCTCGAAATGAAGGACCTTTAATCCGACTTACTAAGCCCATGTGCATCACATTATTACATAAACAAATAACATGCAAGAATTAAATAACGATAATAAATAAACAAGACAAAATAAATTGAAATATGTGCCGTTTGCTCGAGTGGTACGTGGAGTTGTATCCCAAGTACAGACCGCACTACCGTCCATTCGGATTCGGCTATGGAATTTACGTCTGGGTTTCCATCCTGTATACTACAACAGACGACACATTTTTCCATCCATTCAAAGCCACAACATGCATCCACAAACGACTCTCATGCGAAATAAATAAATAAAACAATAAAAGATGAATAAAAGTAAATACGAAAAGTGCCCTCAGGTCTAACCTTTTACGTCGACTCTCGGACTCGCGTACACGGTGATCGGAAGGGCTAACGCTCCGTAACTTTTCTGGTTCACTGGTTTGTGTCTTTCATCGCTGTTTTCACTGCTCGGGCTGCTATTTTCCCACATTTCACTGCTGTTTTTGGCTACCATTTTTCAGTCACTATTTTTGCTGTATCAGGGGCTATTTTTGCGGTAATGTAAGGGGTTAGGGAGCTGCTGTTCTGCGGTTTCTTTTAGAGATTTCTGGACAATTTTAAGGCAGTTTTGGAAGGGTTTGTAGTCGCCGTGAGTGGGTTGTGTTGTTGGCAGGCGTGAATTTAAAGGGAAGTAGATGGTGTGTTGAGTGGAGATTTGTTGAGTCAAAGGTAGAGTCTGTGTGGTCAAGGTTTGTGGCTGTTTTGTTTAGCGTTTGGTTGAAGTCGTGAGGGCAAGGTGGCGTTTGTGAAGGTTAGACGATGTGGGATAGGGGCTTATGAATGAAGGCAAGACACATGTAGTTTGTGAGTAGCTGGGGGGCTATGGGACGTGTGGCTATGGTTGTACGAGTGGGGCTGGGCGTTTATGCATGAGTGGGCAGTATGGTGATGGGTTGGCTTCGTGGAGGCTATTGGCGTGAAGGAAAAAGGCTATTGGCAATGGCTTTGCGTGAGGGCTATGTTACGGTAATGGTAGGCTGCTGTGTGTATGGTTTTGGAGGTTGTTTAGGTTTAGTTTGTGAGGGAGAGAGAGACGTAGAGAGGGAGAAGATGTCTTTTTGATTGATGAATGAAGGTTAGGGTTTATTGGTGTTGTTGTTTGTGCCGTGAATAGTCTAATCTTAGGGTTGGTTTTGTGTTATTTTTATAGTGATTCATTATGGTTTGGTTGTTTGTGTATGGGTTTTAAATAAGGAAACAAACCAATTAATGTCTTACTAGGAAAATCTATATTTGATTCGGGGACATGTTTTGTTTAAATTAGGAATAGGTTTATTTGATTTTTTTATTTAGGTAGGGATATATTTTATATTTTTTTGATTTATTTTAATTTGGTATGTGATTTTTTAGATCTTATTTAATTTTGCCATGTGTTAAATATGTATTTAATTAATTGGGATGTGTTTTATGGGCTTTGGTGGCTAATTGGGCTTGGGTGTGAGGCTAGCAGCAAAACCAGAAATACCAACACCGTTCGAACGCCGATTCGAACGCTACACGAACGGCCGCAATCTGCTTGACGTTCGAACGTGGTCACGAACGCAGCACGAACAAAAATAGTGAACTAGTGAAATGAATCTGATGACGTACTTATTCTGAATTTCCCCTTTCGACATCCGTTTCCCGCGACTTCCGTGACATAAAAGGTAGTGCCTCTGAATGAGACTCATCATAGGGACTTATATGCAAAAATGCAGTGCCTACAGTCGCCCCCACTTTGATGGGACTTGTGTAATGTGTAACAGTGACAATCCTATCAAAGTTATGCAATGCATTTTTACTTACCTGGTGTGGGACACAGGAACTGGACGACGTATTCTGTCCTAGGCTCGCGGCCTAGTCGGAAGTACGGAGTAGCCACGGGGGACTAAACCGGAGAATAATGGAGTCGCCACCCGGTGTGAACCGGGAAAATGAGATTAAGGCCGCACTCACCCCTCGCAAGGGAAGACCTCAAACCGTTGGTTCGGAATGGTCTCTTACTTATGTCACTTGTATGAAAGGATTTATGTATAATTTATCAAGCTTAAGTAACTTTTATTTCCAAGAGTATCATGCTTCTAAATTCACATGCACAAAAATTAAACTTACACTTAAATTTGTATATATTTCACATCTAAGATTGCATGCTTGAAAGTACATCAAAGTAGCAACGAACATACAACTTCATTGGCATATTGTATTCATGGAAACACAAGCACACACTAACCACACAAGCACACATAAAGGCGAATCAAATAATGGCGAACATGTGATTTCATAGACATATCATAAACAATAGCCATTACATGTCCATGCACAAATAAAAGAGTCAACTAAGTACATAATGCAAAAAGACATTTAAGGATGCAATTAGGCATTAAAGTGAGCATGCTATGATGTGGTGCAAAAGAAGATAACTAATATGGACACAAGGACACATGTGAGCACTTTTCCAAGTGGTACGTGGAATTGTATCCCAAGTACACACCGCACTACCGTCCATTCGGAATCGGCTACGTTATTAATGTTTGGGTTTCCATCCGATATACCACAAGAAATGATACTCAAATGCTATCATAACATGGATATATGAATTGTAATACGTTAAGCCAAGACAGGGATAGATGATGTAATCAATAGATGAAAGACACGACAAATATCGTGGTAAAGGTAGCCTTTTAGGCTTTTCTTCCCCCAAATGGAGAACCTTTTAATCCAACACAATAAGCCCATGCGCCTTTTGTTACAATGCGTACAAAGATAAAGATAACTATATGAAATTTCGTATACCCGATTGAATACATCTTACATTCAACCGAGTATATATCAACCGACGCGGCAAAGCATCGTGGTAAGGATTTTAACCCCTCCAAATAGGGGACCTTTAATCCGACTTACTAAGCCCATGCGCTCGATCGCATCATGCATACAAAAATAAAGACAATCATATCAAACTTAGTATGCCCGATTGAACATATCTTACATCCAACCGAACACACATCAACCGGCGCGGCAAAGCATCGTGGTAAAGGATTTTACCCCTCCAAATAGGGGACCTTTAATCCAACTTACTAAGCCCATGTGCTCGATCGCATCATGCATACAAAAATAAAGACAATCATATCAAACTTAGTATGCCCGATTGAACATATCTTACATCCAACCGAACACACATCAACCGGCGCGGCAAAGCATCATGGTAAAGGATTTTAACCCCTCCAAATAGGGGACCTTTAATCCGACTTACTAAGCCCATGAACTCGATTGCATCATGCATAAACAAGTAACATGCGGAATTCAAATGACGAAAAATAAATAAATCAAAGCAACATGAAACAAAAGAAGGTGCCGTTTACTCAAGCAGTACGTGGAGTTGTATCCCGAGTACAGATCATACTACCGTCCATTCGGAATCGGCTATGAAATTTATTCCGGGTTTCCATCCGATATACCGCGAGAGTTGACACATCTTTCATTTTATTCCAAGCCACAACATACAATATTTCATAATATATGCATATTTATCTACTCAAGGGCCACAACATGCATTTCCACATAACAATCATGCGAACAATACTCAATAATAATGAAAATAAAATAGAAAACGAATGTGAAAAATACCCTCAGGTCTAACCTTTTATGTCGACTTTTGGACTCGCGTTTCACACGGCCGTCGGAAGGGCTATCACACCGCAAACTTTTCTTGTTCACTGGTTTGCGTTTTACCTTGTTGTTTCGCTGCTCAAGCTACTGTTTTGACCTCCGTTTTGCTGCTGTTTCCTCACGGTTTCACTGCCGTTTCCTCTGTATTTTCTGTTTACTGTTTCAGGTCTTCAAGCTACTGTTTTGGGTGGTTTCGGGGACTATTTTAGGCCATTTCTGGACTGTTTTACTGGGCAGTTTGGGTACTATTTCGGGCAGTGTTTGGGACGGTTTTAGGCATACAGGGAGGTGGTTTATGCGGCAGTTTTTAGGATAATTGTAAGGGGGCTGAGTGGACTGTGAGGCTTTAGTATTTTGGCTGATGCGTGAGGCAGTGAAGGGCAGAGACGTTAGGGGCAGTTACTTACGTGAAGGGCTGAGCGTGTGATGGTCTGCTCGGTTCGTGGCTGTGCGTAAGGTGTAATAAGGCTAAGTGAGTGGAGGGTGTTGGCGATGTGGAAATAGGTTCGTGAAGGCAAGGGAGATTGAGGGCAAGTGGCTTATGTATAAGCGTTAAGGTTGTGAGCAAATGGCTTCAACATGTGATGAAGGGTGGCGTGACTGTAATTTTGTGAGGGCTAGTGAGTGCGTGCTGTTTTGGTGAATGGTGGCGTTGATGTGGCGTGATCTGCTTGGTCAGTGAGTGCTTAAGCGTGGTTTGTTTGAATTGTTTGAGTGGGCAGTGGCTTGTTGGGTTTGATGAGTTTGGTGAGGAGGACTTATTTGTGGTTTGTGCGAGAGAGAGAGAGAGTTCGTGAGCAGGGTATATTTTCTGTGTATTTGTGCCGTGAGGGTGAAGTAGTTGGGCCAGGAGGATGGCTTGGAAAAGTGTTGTTTATATAGAGAATGGCTAGGGCTTCTCCTTGTCTCACAAGGAAGGGATTTGATTTGGTGTCTAAGAAGGAAAGCAATGGATTGAGGGGGGACAAATTTGGTTCAAACTAGGAAGTCAATATCTTTAATTTGTTATGATTGATTTAATTTGGCATATCAACTTTTTTAATTTAGTATGTAGTATATTTGATTAGGAAGTTACAATATGTGATTTATCTTAATTATATTTTATGTTTTATTTAATTTGGTATATCAATTAATTAATATTTTATTTAGTTAATGTTTAATTTAATTTAGATTTATTTAATTGGTTTAATTTAATTAGCTTTTAATTTGATTTAATTATTTAATTTAATTGGTTTAATTAATTTCAATTAGCTTTAATTTAAATTAATTTAATTTGTGACATGTGTTTTAAATGTTTTAATTTTTTTATTGGGCTCGGGTGAGATGGGCTGGATTAATGCATGAGGGCTAGATGTGGGGTTTTGGGCCAAGGTTAAGTGTTTGCGGATTTTTTAGGCTAAAGGTGCTTTAAAACGGAGGTCCACCAGCGAGCCCGAAGCTAAACAAGTGAGTCAAATTCGAAAAAATACTGATTTCCATGTTTTCCCTTCCGACGTCCGTTTCCCGCGGCTTCCGCGACTTAAAAGGTAGTGCCTCCAAATGAGACTCATCATCGGGATTTATATGTAAAAATGCAGTGCCTACAGTCGCCCCCACTTTGATGGGACTTGTGCATTGTGTGACTTTTAACAATCCTATCAAAGTTATGCAATGCATTTTTACTTACCTGGCTCGCCAGCTGCCACTTGGTTTGCCTGTTGTGTTGAGTTGATTTTGTTGTGAGGTGGTCCATTCTCGAACCAAGTTGAGGATAGGTGGTCCATTCTCGGACCGTTTCGATGAGAGGTGGTCCATTCTCGAACCGTTACTGTGATGCGGTCCATTCCCGAACTTTGCTCCATTCTTGGAGTGCCATTCCCGAACCATTACTGTCATGCAGTCCATTCCCGAACCTTGCTCCATTCTTGGAGTTCCAATCCCGACTTGTTCATTCCTGAACTGTGTTTCCATTCTTGGAGTGCCATTCCCGACTTGTTCATTCCCGAACTGTGCTTCCATTCTTGGAGTGCCATTCCCGGCTTGTTCATTCCTGAACTGTGCTTCCATTCTTGGAGTGCCATTCCTGACTTGTTCATTCTCGAACTGTGTTTCCAATCTCGGAGTGTCATTCCCGGCTTGTTCATTCTCGAACTGTGTTTCCATTCTTGGAGTGCCATTCCTGGCTTGTTCATTCTCGAACTGTGTTTCCATTCTTGGAGTGCCATTCCCGGCTTGTTCATTCTCGAACTATGTTTCCATTCTTGGAGTGCCATTCCCGACTTGTTCATTCTTGAATTGTGTTTCCATTCTTGGAGTGTCATTCCCGGCTTGTTCATTCTCGAACTGTGTTTCCATTCTTGGAGTGCCATTCCCGGCTTGTTCATTCTTGAACTGTGTTTCCATTCTTGGAGTGCCATTCCCGGCTTGTTCATTCTCGAATTGTGTTTCCATTCTTGGAGTGCCATTCCCGGCTTGTTCATTCTTGAACTGTGTTTCCATTCTTGGAGTGACATTCTCAGCTAAACTGATACTGATGTTGATGTGGGCCTCGCCCCTAGAGTGCCATATCCGGCAAGACAGATTCTGATGATGATGTGGGCCTTGCTCCCAGAGTGATGCTGATGTGGGCCCTGCCCCCAGAATGATGTGGGCCTCGTCCCACACTGATACTGATATGGGCCTCGCCCCTGGGACTTATCCCCGATACTGAAACTGATATGGGCCTCAACACCAAACTGATGCAGATGTGGGCCTCACCCCCAACTGATACTGATATGGGCCTCGCCCCCAAACTGATACTGATATGGGCCTCGCCCCCAACTGATACTGATATGGGCCTCACCCCCAACTGATACTGATATGGGTCTCGCCCCAGCTGATACTGATGTGGGCCTCGCCCCTGGGACTCATCCCCAAGACTGAAACTGATATGGGCCTCAACCCCGGGACTCATCCCCGAAACTACTACTCATATGTTGCTGATTCTAGTTGGCTTGTCTTTGCCGCTTTCTCTTTTTCTTCTTTGAAACCTGTGAATACAGAACAAAACAAACACAAAAAAGAATGCAAAATATGTTACGTGTATGCATGCATGTATGAGTGAATTTTCTATCCCGTTGGGTTAGGTCTTCTGCCAATTCTCTTGGCGACTGCTCAGTCTTCTTTTCCTCAGGCAAGCTACTGCTTCAATCTGTCTACGTTGATCGGCTCGGTGAACTAATTCCCTTCCAAGTCTGATATTTTCACTGCCTCTATTTCCCAATTTCTGAATGTCTATCTTATCTTTTATGTTTGCTTATTTCGAGGGTTCCCCGTGTTCATCACTGGATTCCATAGTACCAAGGTTGAATACTTTTCTCAAATATACTCACGTTGCAGAAGAGATTCAGCGAAATGAACATCTTTATTATCATTTAAGAAAATGGTTCAAACAGGTAGACTAAATCAATGTCTTTATTAAAAATGCAGGATCAAATAGACTAGGAGGAACAACTCCATCATCCGTAGCACTGCCTTCTTCCTTGGCCTATGGTTCTTCGCTGTCATCCATGTAAGAAGCTTGGTGGTTGAGGGTTTGGAGGAAAAAAGTTTCGGGCAATCCAGAGTTGATCGTGTAGGTGGGTGGTGGAACAGAGTGGTAGTTGGTAGAGGGTTTTCTGTGTGTTGGGTTGTTCTTTTCATGGGTTGGGTATTTTATGGGAATCTATGAGATCTTGAATTTCATGCCTGAGGCGGGTGCAGTTGTCGGTGTCATGGCCATGTAGCTGGTGGAAGTGACAATAAAGGTTCATATTTATGTGTGGCGGTGGGGGGTGTAGAAGTTGTTTGCTTTCTAATGGTTTCAAGAGTCCTTGTCCCTGTAACTTTTCAAACACCCTTGACAAAGGTCTACCAAGGTTGGAGAATTGCCTGTTTCTGACGGTAGCAACCTCAGCAGTAGCGGGCTTGGTCTCAGAAGGCCCCTCAAAAGTTCTTTTATTCTGGCCATAAAACTTTCTGTTTTCAGCCTCCTCTTCCTCAATATCCATGACAGTTTCCCTTAACTGTCGAAAATCAGAATCATCGAAGTCATCCTCCTCAGCTTACCATAAATAAGGGCTTGGTGCCCTTGATGATCATTTTAATTTGGTCTTTCTCTGAAGGCTGAGTCTGCATTTTCAAAAGCTGGCTTCTCCAGCGATCCACATACTCTTTGAAACTTTCCTCTGGCTTCTGCTTAGTGTTCTCCAAATCACGGAGTGACAAGTCAATTCTAAGTCTGTAACATACTGCTTCAGAAAAGCATCAGCTAGTTCCCTCCAATCTTCCCTAACCTTCTTCTCAAGGCTATGATACCAAACCATAGGTGCCCCCCGAGTGACATCCCAAACATCTTTTGGACTTGGCGCTGTGATAGGCCCACTGAACTCATGACTGAGACATATTGCTGCAAATGGACTCTCGGGTCTCCATTCCCATTAAACTTGGCCATGTCGGGCATTTTAAACTGAGCTGGCAGCTGTTCTAAGAAGGTCATTGCCTCATAATCTAACAACTCTTCATGTTTACCCCTCATTTTGCGGGTAACCGTTTCAACATGATCCCGAAGCTTCTGAAATTCTGCCTGAGACCCAATCACTTTGCCTGTTGCAATACTCTGCCATGTCATCATCAAAAATGCGGATATCATCATCCCCCAACCCATTCAGAGGCTCCTCGCGCCTCACATTCTCAGATTTCCCCCAACACGGGGTACAATTATATTTGCCATGGTAGTGGTCAGGCTTGCAACTGTTCGGTAATCTTGGTGAAACCATTTTCCAACTGATCTATCCGGGTATACCTCATTATCGGATGTACTCATATCTGTTACCGGTCTTTTGGTGAGTCTTCCCTCTTCCCTAACCCAACGGGAATCTATGATGGCTTTTAGAACACAAGGGTTAGCATGATGTATGTATGCATGGGGTGCATGAGATGCATGTAACAAATATAACATACTAAATCAACTAAAATTTTCAAACAAATCGGCCCGTTATCATTTCAGAAGCTTTTGGGCTAACTGTCATAGGAGTGAACTCGTCCCAGTTTAAATGGCCCAACGAGTTCACATCTCATGGCAAGGAGCCCAACTAAATCCAAATGGTAATGTTCCGAACACAAGCACAAAGTGGCCCATCAACACTTAGAAGCCTTTGGCCCAATTGTCATAAAATACGTTCTTGTCCCAGTTTAAATAGCCCAACAAGCCCATATCCCATGACAAATGGTCCAAATGGATCTAAACGACGATGTTCCCAAACACAAGCATAAAATAAAGATAATGCAAACATAAAACAATGATTTCTACAGAATGGCCCATCAACATTTCAGAAGCTTTGGGCCTAATGGTCATAAGGTACGAACTCACCCCAGTTTAAATGGCCCAGCAAGTTCGCATTTCTGACAATAGTCCAACTGCATCCAAATGAGGATGGTCCACAAGCACATATTCAAGGAAATAATTGATACTTTAACCATACAACCCCGGTCTATGGGTGGGTTCGCAAGAGTGTAGACAAAGGCTCTCACCGGCGAAGGATGGCCCACAACTAAGTCTCCCCAATCAAGGGTTTGAGCGGCCAAGTGAGCGCACCCTTTTTTATACACTAAGGTACGTGCCAATGAGCTATGGTGTGTGACTGACTGTCAAATGGATTTCCCGTTGTAGATTCCCCAGAGGGAGGGTGGAGCGAGGCTCACTTAAATACCCAAGCCTCTTCGGCTCTTATCGCTTGGTGTCAGGAATAAACAACGAGTCCTCCAAATTAGTCAATCACAATAGGCTACGAGTAGATGGCTATCTAGGTGCCTTCACAGTTTTTTCTTCTAGAAAGGTAGTGAGTGAAGGAAGACACCAAACCATTACCTAGCCTCAAAATACCTTTGATTAAACCCCCATTTCATCCACTATAGACACGTTAAATTAGAACATAAATCCAAACATTACAAGACAATATTTCGGGGCCGATTCTCTATCCCCAGTGGAGTCGCCAGACTGTGGGACACAGGAACTGGACGACGCATGTTGTACTAGGCTCGCGGCCTAGTCGGGAGTACGGAGTAGCCACGGGGGACTAAACCGGAGAATAATGGAGTAGCCACCCGGTGTGAACCGGGAAAATGAGATTTAAGGTCGCACTCACCCCTCGCAAGGGAAGACCTCAAACCGTTGGGTTCGGAATGGTCACTTACTTATGTCACTTGTAATGAAAGGATTTATGTAATAATTTAATCAAGCTTAAGTAACATTTATTTCCAAGAGTATCATGCTTCTAAAATCACATGCACAAAAATAAAACTTACACCTAAATTTGTATATATTTCACATCTAAGATTGCATGCTTGAAAGTACATCAAAGTAGCAACGAACATACAACTTCATTGGCATATTGTATTCATGGAAACACAAGCACACGCTAACCATACAAGCACACATAAAGGCGAATCAAATAATGGCGAACATGTGATTTCATAGACATATCATAAACAATAGCCATTACATGTCCATGCACAAATAAAAGAGTCAACTAAGTATATAATGCAAAAAGACATTTAAGGATGCAATTAGGCATTAAAGTGAGCATGCTATGATGTGGTGCAAAAGAAGATAACTAATATGGACACAAGGACACATGTGAGCACTTTTCCAAGTGGTACGTGGAATTGTATCCCAAGTACAGACCGCACTACCGTCCATTCGGAATCAGCTACGGAATTTATGTTGGGTTTCCATCCGATATACCACAAGAAATGATACTCAAATGCTATCATAACATGGATATATGAATTGAAATACGTTAAGCCAAGACAAGGATAGATGATGCAATCAATAGATGAAAGACACGACAAATATCGTGGTAAAGGTAGCCTTTTAGGCTTTTCTTCCCCCAAATGGAGAACCTTTTAATCCAACACAATAAGCCCAAACGCCTTTCGTTACAATGCGTACAACGATAAAGATAACTATATGAAATTTCGTATACCCGATTGAATACATCTTACATTCAACCGAGTATATATCAACCGACGCGACAAAGCATCGTGGTAAAGGATTTTAACCCCTCCAAATAGGGGACCTTTAATCCGACTTACTAAGCCCATACGCTCGATCGCATCATGCATACAAAAATAAAGACAATCATATCAACTTAGTATGCCCGATTGAACATATCTTACATCCAACCGAACACACATCAACCGAAGCGGCAAAACATCGTGGTAAAGGATTTTAACCCCTCCAAATAGGGGACCTTTAATCCGACTTACTAAGCCCATGCGCTCGATCACATCATGTATAAACAAGTAACATACGGAATTCAAATGACGAAAAATAAATAAATCAAAGCAACATGAAACAAAAGAAGGTGCCGTTTACTCAAGCGGTACGTGGAGTTGTATCCCGAGTAAAAATCATACTACCGTCCATTCGGAATCGGCTATGAAGTTTATGTCCGGGTTTCCATCCGATATACCGCGAGAGTTGACACATCTTTCATTTTATTCCAAAGCCACAACATACAATATTTCATAATACATGCATATTTATCTACTCAAGGGCCACAACATGCATTTCCACATAACAATCATGCGAACAATACTCAATAAATAATGAAAATAAAACAGAAAACGAATGTGAAAAATACCCTTAGGTCTAACCTTTTATGTCGATTTTCGGACTCGCGTTTCACGGCCGTCGGAAGGGCTATCACACCGCAAATTTTCTGGTGCACTGGTTTGCGTTTTACCTTCCTGTTTCACTGCTCAAGCTACTGTTTTGACCTCCGTTCTGCTTCTGTTTCCTCGTAGTTTCGCTGCCGTTTCCTATGTATTTTCTGCTTACTGTTTCAGGTCTTCAAAGCTACTATTTTGGGTGGTTTCGGGGACTGTTTTAGGTCGTTTCTGGACTGTTTTACTGGGCAGTTTGGGGACTATTTTGGGCAGTATTTGGGACGGTTTTAGGCATACAGGGAGGTGGTTTGTGCGGTAGTTTTCAGGGATAATTGTAAGGGGGCTGAGTGGACTGTGAGGCTTTGGTATTTTGGCTGATGATTGAGGCAGTGAAGGGCAGAGACGTTAGGGGCAATTACTTACGTGAAGGGCTGAGCGTGTGATGGTCTTCTCGGTTCGTGGCTGTGCGTAGGGTGTAATAAGGCTAAGTGAGTGGAGATGGTTGGCGATGTGGAAATAGGTTCATGAAGGCAAGGGAGATTGAGGGCAAATGGCTTATGTATATGCGTTAAGGTTGTGAGCTAGTGGCTTCAACGTGTGATGAAGGGTGGCGTGAGTGTAATTTTGTGAGGGCTAGTGAGTGCGTGCTATTTTGGTGAATGGTGGCGTTGATGTGGCGTGATCTGCTTGGTTAGTGAGTGCTTAAGCGTGGTTTGTGTGAATTGTTTGGGTGGGCAGTGGCTTGTTGGGTTTGATGAGTTTGGTGAAGAGGGCTTATTTGTGGTTTGTGCGAGAGAGAGAGAGAGTTCGTGAGCAGGGTTTATTTTCTGTGTGTTTGTGCCGTGAGGGTGAAGTAGTTGGGCCAGGAGGATGGCTTGGAAAAGTGTTGTTTATATAGAGAATGGCTAGGGCTTCTCCTTGTCTCACAAGGAAGGGATTTGATTTGGTGTCTAAGAAGGAAAGCAATGGATTGAGGGGGGACAAATTTGGTTCAAACTAGGAAGTCAATATCTTTAATTTGTTATGATTGATTTAATTAGGCATATCATCTTTTTTAATTTAGTATGTAGTATATTTGATTAGGAAGTTACAATATGTGATTTATCTTAATTATATTTTATGTTTTATTTAATTTGGTATATCAATTAATTAATATTTTATTTAGTTAATGTTTAATTTAATTTAGATTTATTTTAATTGGTTTAATTTAATTAGCTTTTAATTTGATTTAATTATTTAATTTAATTGGTTTAATTTAATTTCAATTAGCTTTAATTTAAATTAATTTAATTTGTGACATGTGTTTTAAATGTTTTAATTTTTTGGATTGGGCTCGGGTGAGATGGGCTTGGATTAATGCATGAAGGCTAGATGTGGGGTTTTGGGCCAAGGTTAAGTATTTGCGGGTTTTTTAGGCTAAAGGTGCTTTAAAACGGAGGTCCACCAGCGAGCCTGAAGCTAAACAAGCGAGTCAAATTCGACAAAGTACTGATTTCCATATTTTCCCTTCCGACGTCCGTTTCCCGCGGCTTCCGCGACTTAAAAGGTAGTGCCTCCAATGAGACTCATCATCGGGATTTATATGCAAAAATGCAGTGCCTACACCTGGCTCGCCAGCTGCCACTCGACTTGCCATGTGTTGAGTTGAGTTGATTTGGTGGTGAGGTACTGCAACCCCTGGTTCATTCCCGAACCGTGCTCCATTTTTGGAGTGCCATTTTCGGCATCTGTTGTGTGTGCTCCATTTTAGAGCGCCATTTTCGGCATCTGTTGTGTGTGCTCCATTTTGGAGCGCCATTTCCGGCATCTGTTGTGTATGCTCCATTTTGGAGCGCCATTTTCGACATCCGTTGTGTGTGCTCCATTTTGGAGCGCAATTTTCGGCATCTGTTGTGTGTGCTCCATTTTGGAGCGCCATTTTCGGCATCTGTTACTTGATGAGATGTGGCTCATTTTTGAATCGTTACTTGATGAGATGGTTTTTACCGCTACAATCCTGTAAACAAAATAAAAATTGTATGTATGTGATATGTATGCATGTATGCATGGATGCATGATGCTGATGTGGGCCTCGCCCCCAGTCCGATACCGATATGGGCCTCGCCCCTGAACTGACATTGATGTGGGCCTCGCCCCCCAAACTGATACTGCATGGGCCTCGACCTTTGAGACTCATCCCCAAACTGATACTGATGTGGGCCTCGGCCCTGGGAATAATCCCTAAACTGATGCTGATGCGGGCCTCGACCCCCAAACATATATTGATATGGGTCTCGCCCCCAGATTGATACTGATATGGGCCTCGCCCCACACTGATACTGATATGGGCCTCGCCCCCAGACTGATACTGATATGGGCCTCGCCCCCAGACTGATATTGATATGGGCCTCGCCCCAAACTAATACTGATATGGCCTCGCCCCAACTGATACTGATATGGGCCTCGCCCCAAACGGATACTGATATGGGCCTCGCCCCAAACTGATACTGATATGGGCCTCGCCCCCAGACTGACACTGATATGGGCCTCACCCCAAACTGATACTGATATGGGCCTCGCCCCAAACTGATACTGATATGGGCCTCGCCCCACACTGATACTGATATGGGCCTCACCCCCAGACTGATACTGATATGGGCCTCGCCCAAAAATTATACTGAAATGGGCCTCGCCCCTAGACTGATACTGATATGGGCCTCGCCCCAAACTGATACTGATATGGGCCTCGCCCCAAACTGATACTGATATGGGCCTCGCCCCCAGACTGATACTGATATGGGCCTCGCCCCAAACTGATACTGATATGGGCCTCACCCCCAGACTGATACTGATATGGGCCTCAACCATGGGACTCGTCCCAAACCGCTGATGTCATATTCATGCTTCTGATTGCTTTCATTTGCCGCTTTCTCTCTTTCTTCTTCAAAACCTGTGAACACAAATCACAAAAAGGAAAGCAAAATATGTTACGTGTATGCATCCATGCGTGAATGAGTTTCCCATCCAGTTGGGTTAGGTCTTCCGCCAATTCCCTTGATGACTGCTCGGTCTTCTCTTCCTCTGGAAAAGTACTGCTTCAATCTGTCCACGTTGATCGGCTTGGTGAACTCATTTCCTTCCAAGTCTGACAGCCTCACTGCCCCATTTCCTATTACTGAACGATTATTCTGTCTTTTCTGCTTGCTTCTTTTGGGAATCCCCCGTGTTCTGAGTGTCGCTGAATATTATGGTATCATGGTTGAATGCTTTTGTCAAATATACTCATGTCATGTAGGTTGAAAGGACTCAGACAAGTAGGCAAAATTGATGTCTTTATCATTATTCAAGAAAAGGTTCAAAATAAGTAGACGAAGTCTATGTCTTTATTAAAAATGCAGAAAATAAACCAGAAAGAATAATTCCATTGCTTTCTTCATTGGCCTATGGTTCTTCACTGCTGTCATCCTCTATCCTCATGGAAGAAGCTGGGTGGTTGAGAGCTTGGAGGATGAAGCTTTCGGGTAGGCCAGCTTTGATCATATAGGTGGGTGGTGGAACAGAGTGGTAATTTGGTAGGGGGTTCCAATGTGTGTTGGGTTGTTCTTTCTCAGCATCAGGTATTTTACGGGCATCAATGAGGTTTTGGATTTCATGCCTATGACGGGTACAATTGTCAGTTTCGTGGCCTCTCCTCTGATGGAAGTGACAATACAGGCTTAGGTCAAGGTTGGGTGGTATAGGATCTGGAAGTGGTTTAGGCTCTAAGGGTTTTAAGAGTCCTTGTCCCTTCAACTTTTCAAATACCTTCGACAAAGGTCTACCAAGGTTGGAGAATTGCCTGTTTCTGATGGCAGCGACTTCGGCAGCAGCGGGCTTGGTCTCAGAATGCCCCCCAAAAGTCCTCCTATTCTGGCCATAAAACTTTCTTTTCTCAGGTTCTTCTTCTTCTATATCCATGACAGTTTCCCTCAACTGTCGAAAATCTGCAATCATGGAGGCCATTCTCCTCAACTTGCCATAAATGGAGGGCTTGGTGCCCTTGATGATCATTTTGATTTGGTCATTCTCTGAGGGCCGAGTCTGCATCTTCAGAAGCTGGCTTCTCCAGCGGTCTACATACTCCTTGAAGCTTTCTTCCGGCTTCTGCTTAGTGTTCTCCAAATCACGGATTGACAAATCAATCTCTAAGTCTGTAACATACTGTTTCAGAAAAGCATCAACTAGTTCCCTCCAATCTTCATTTACCTTATTCTCAAGGCTGTGATACCAAACCACATGTGCCCCCTCGAGTGACATCCCAAACATCTTTTGGACTTGGCGCTGTGACAGGCCCACTGAACTCATCACCGAGACATATTGCCACAGATGGACCCTCAGGTCCCCATTCCCATTGAACTTGGCCATATCCGGCATCTTGAACTGAGCTGGCAACTATTCTTCGAAAGTCATCGCCTCATAATCCAACAACTCTTTATGTTTACCCCTCATTTTGCGGGTAACCGTTTCTACCTGATCCCGAAGCTTCTGAAATTCTGCCCGAGACCCAATCATTCTTTCTGTCGCATATTCTTCCATGTCATCATCAAAAGTGAGGATATCATCCCCCAACCCATTCGGAGGCTCCTCGCCCCTCACATTCTCAGAAATTCCCACAGCATGGGGTACAACCATATTTGCCATGGCAGTAGTCAAGGCTTGCAACTATTCAGTAATTTTGGCGAAACCGTTTTCCAACTGATCTATCCGTGATACCTTGTTATCGGATGTACTCATATCTGTTACCGGTCTTTTAGTGAGTCTTCCATCTTCCCTAACCCAACGGGACTCTATGATATCTTTTATAGATATAGAGGGTGTTAACAGGATATATGTATGCATGAGATGAATGAGATGCATGCGATACAATGGATAAATCAACTCTTTAAAATTTTCACACAAATCGGCCCATTATCATTATAGAAGCTTTTGGGCTAACTGTCAATGGAGTGAACTCGTCCCAGTTTAATTGGCCCAACAAGTTCACATCTTATGGCAAGAAGTCCAACCGCATACTAATGATAATGTTCCCAAACACAAACATATAATGGCCCATTGGCGTTTTAGAAGCTTTTGGCCCAATCATCATAAGATACGTTCTTGTCCCAGTTTAAATGGCCCAACAAGCCCATACCTCATGACAAAAGGTCTGAATGGATCCAAACGACAATGTTCCCAAACACAAGCATACAGAAATAATTTCTACAGAGTGGCCCATCAATATTTCAGAAGCTTTTGGCCCAATTGTCATAGGATACGAACTCGTCCCAGTTTAAATGGCCCAACCAGTTCGTATTTCTGACAAGAAGTCCAACTGCATCCAAACGAGGATGGTCCACAAGCACAAGGAAATAGTTACTATAGGCCATACAACCCCGGTCTACGTGTGGGTTTGCGGGAGTGTAGATAAAAACTCTAGCTGGCGAAGGATTGCCCACAACTAGGTCTCCCTACTCAAGGGTTCGAGCGACCAAGTGAGCGCACATTTTCTATACCTTACAGTACGTGACAACGAGTTATGGTGTGTGACTGACTATCAGATGGATTTCCCATTGTAGATTCCCCAGATGGAGGGTGGAGCGAGGCTCTCTTAAGTACCCAAGCCTCTTAGGCTCTTATACCTTGGTGACAGGAATAAGCAACAGGTCCTCCAAATTAGTCCATCACAATAGGCTACGAGTAAATGATTATCTAGGTGCCTTCACAGCTTTTCCTTATAGAAAGGTAGTGAATGAAGGAAGACACCAAACTGTTACCCAACCTTAAAAGTGCCTTTGAATAAACCCCTTTTAACCCACAGTAGACACGGTTAATTAAAGCACAAATCATAATATTACAAGACATTATTTCGGGGCCGATTCTTTATCCCAGTGGATTCGCCAGAGTGTGGGAACACAGAAACTGGGTGACGCATGCTGTTCTTTGCTCGCGGCCTAGTTGGGAGTACGGAGTAGCCCGCGGGGGACTAAATCGGAGAATGATGGAGTCACCACCCGGTGTGAACCGGGACAAAGATTTAAGGCCGCACTCGCCCCTCACAAGGGAAGACCTCAAACCATTGGGTTTGGAATGGTCCCTTACTTATGCCACTTGTAATAAAATGATTTGTGCAATAATTCAACCAAGTTTAAGCAACATTTATTTCCAAGGATAATTTACTCCTAAGTTCGCATGCATAAATACAAGGCTCATATCTAAGTTTTCATATAACCTATTTCCGGATTTGCATACAACCTATTTGCATTTAATCTATGTCCAAATTTGCATGCATAGAGATAAATACGGATAGCATACAATGTCATAAGCACATTACATTCGATCATAGGCATGCCAGTAGATAATCATTGTACAATTAAGCATGAAAGCAAATTGGAATAACGGTGAACATACAATAGCACACGGCAATCTCATGAACATACTTCGATCGTATAATACGGAAAAAAAAGAACAACCTAAACATAATGCAAATTCCAAACGCAAAATAAATGACTAATCATGCTTGAAAATGAACAACTAAATAGGCTAAATCATGCTTGAATACCATCTCATGAACACATCAAACAGATAAACGCAGGGATACAAATAATATGATTAATTACATGATACAAGAGAAATCACCTAAGAAATAATTATGCATGACCTGTGATGAAAAGGACTCAGTTCAGTGTATGTGCGTTCATGTAGCGTTCGTAAACGCGTTTGAACGGTAAACAGAAGGTTCGCGTTCGTATAGCGTTTGAGAACGCGTTCGAACGGGACCGGACCTGATGCATGAATAAAACAAAGGAAATACGTGCGCGTTCACGCAGCATTAGTAAACGTGTTCGAATGGTAAACAGAAGGTTCACGTTCGTATAGCGTTCGTAAACGAGTTCGAACGAACTGAGATAGAAAACATGCGTTCGTGCGGCGTTCTGAAACGCGTTCGAACGGGGTTATAGCAGTGACCTAAAAAAAGGTGACACATAATAAATAATAACGGGTTACAAGGCGCGGCAAAGCATCGTGGTAAAGGATTTTAACCCCTCGACCTAGAGGACCTTTAATCCAACTTACTAAGCCCATGCGCTAATAACATAATGCACATAAAAATAAAGACAACGATATCGGACTTTGTATACCCGATTGAACACATCTTACATTCAACCGAATATACGTCATCCGGCGCAGCGAAGCATCGTGGTAAAGGATTTTAACCCCTCGAAACGGAGGACCTTTAATCCAACTTACTAAGCCCATGCGCTAATAACATAATGCATATAAAAATAAAGACGACGATATCGAACTTTGTATACCCAATTGAACACATCTTACATTCAACTGAATATACGTCATCCGACGCGGTGAAGCATCGTGGTAAATGATTTTAACCCCTCGAAATGGAGGACCTTTAATCCGACTTACTAAAACCATGCGCATCACATTATTACATAAACAAATAACATGCAGAAATGAAATAACGATAATAAATAAACAAGACAAAATAAATCGAAATATGTGCCGTTTGCTCAAGTGGTATGTGGAGTTGTATCCCAAGTACAGACCGCACTACCGTCCATTCGGATTCGGCTACGGAATTTACGTCTGGGTTTCCATCCTTTATACCACAAGAGATGACACATTTTCCCATCCATTTAAAGCCACAACATGCATCCACAAACGACTCTCATGCGAAATAAATAAATAAAACAATTAAAGATGAATAAAAATAAATACGAAAAGTGCCCTCAGGTCTAACCTTTTACGTCGACTCTCGGACTCGCGTTACACGGTGATCGGATGGGCTAACGCTCCGCAACTTTTCAGGTTCATTGGTTTGCGTCTTTCCTCGCTAATTTCACTGCTCGGGCTAATTTTTCCCACGTTTTGCTGCTGTTTTTTCTGCCATTTTTCAGTCACTATTTTTACTGTATCAGGGGCTGTTTTTGCGGTAATGTAAGGGGTTAGGGAGCTGCTATTTTACGATTTCTTTTAGGGATTTCTGGACAGTTTTAAGGCAGTTTTGGAAGGGTTTGTGGTGGCCGTGAATGGGTTGCGTTGTTGGCAGGCGTGAATTTGAAGGGAAGTAGATGGCGTGTTGAGTGGAGTTTTGTTGAGTCAAAGGCAGAGTCTGTGTGGTCAAGGTTTGTGGCTGTTTTGTTTAGCATTTTGGTTGAAGTCGTGAGGGCAAGGTGGCGTTTGTGAAGGTTAGACGATGTGGGATGGGCTTATGAATGAAGGCAAGACGCGTGTAGTTTGTGAGTAGTTAGGGGGGCTGTGGGACGTGTGGCTATGGTTGTACGAGTGAGGCTGGGTGTTTATGCGTGAGTGGGCAGTATGGTGATGGGTTGGCTTTGTGGAGGCTATTGGCGTGAAGGATAAACGTGAGGGCTATGTTACGGTAATGGTAGGCTGCTGTGTGTATGGTTTTGGAGGTTGTTTAGGTTTAGTTTGTGATGGAGAAAACGGCGTGAGAGAGGGAGAAAATGTCTTTTTGTTTGATGAATGAAGGTTATGGTTTATTTGGTGTTTTTGTTTGTGCCGTGAATAGTCTAATCTTAGGGTTGGTTTTGTGTTATTTTTATAGTGATTCATTAGGGTTTGCTTGTTTATGCATGGGTTTTAAATAAGGAAACAAACCAATTAGTGTCTTACTAGGAAAATCTATATTTGATTAGGGGACATGTTTTGTTTAAATTAGGAATAGGTTTATTTGATTTGTTTTATTTAGGTAGGGATATATTTTATATTTTATTTAATTTATTTTAATTTGGTATATGATTTTTTAGATCTTATTTAATTTTGCCATGTGTTAAATAAGTATTTAATTAATTGGGATGTGTTTTATGGGCTTTGGTGGGCTAATTGGGCTTGGGTGTTAGGCTAGCAGCAAAACCAGAAATACTGACACCGTTCGAACGCCGATTCGAACGCTACATGAACGCCCGCAATCTGCTTGACATTCGAACGTGGTCACGAACGCAGCACGAACGAAAACAGTGAACTAGTGAAATGAATCTGATGACGTACTTATTCTGAATTTCCCCTTCCGACATCCATTTCCCACGACTTCCGTGACATAAAAGGTAGTGCCTCTGAATGAGACTCATCATAGGGACTTATATGCAAAAATGCAGTGCCTACACTATCGCCCCAGAAGATCAGGAGAAACCCACTTTTACATGTCCCTATGGTACTTTTGCATTCCGCAGGATGCCATTTGGACTATGTAATGCTCCTGCCACATTTCAGCGTTACATGATGGCTATCTTCTCAGACATGCTGGAACAGAGTATGAAGGTGTTTATGGATGACTTCTCTGTGTTTGGAGAGTCTTTTGACCACTACTTGCAAAATCTGGAACAAGTATTACAAAGATGCGAATATACCAACCTGGTACTCAATTGGGAGAAATGCCACTTCATGGTGCGGAAAGGCATTGTTCTTGGACATCAGATCTCACAAAAGGGAATCAAGGTAGACAAAGCAAAGATTGAAACAATTGAAAAACTACCTCCGCCTACATCAGTCAAAGGGATTCGGAGCTTTCTCGGACATGCATGTTTTTACATGAGATTTATTAAAGAGTTTTCCAAGATTGCTAAACCTCTGTGCAATCTTCAGGAGAAAGATGTGCCTTTCAACTTCACCAAAGAATGTCAGGAAGCTTTTGAAATCCTAAAACAGAAGCTGGTTTCTGCTCGTATCATTGTAGCACCAGATTGGACCCTTCCATTTGAGGTAATGTGTGACGCTAGTGATTTTGCTATAGGTGCAGTTTTGGGACAACGCAAAGAAAAGATTTTCCACACCATTTACTACTCTAGCAGAACTTTGAATGAAGCTCAAATCAACTACACAACCACTGAAAATGAGTTGCTCGTAGTTGTGTACGCTTTTGACAAATTCTGCTCCTATCTGCTGGGTCACAAAGTGGTGGTCTACACAGATCATTCAACAATCAAATACTTGATCACAAAGAAAGATGCCAAAACCAGATTGATCCGTTGGATACTTCTTCTACAAGAATTTGACGTGGAGATCAGAGACAGAAAATAGATAGAAAATCAGGTGGCAGATCATTTATCGAGACTCGAGAATGAGAAACAGCTGGCAAAGAATTGACAATCAAAGAAACTTTTCCAGATAAACAGTTATTTGCCATGAAATAGCATAATGTCCATTGGTATGCTGACTATGTCAACTACATAGTTTCGGGAAAATGGCTGTTGGAATGGACAAATCAGCAACGAAAGAAGTTCTATAAAGAAGTCAAACACTATGTTTGGGATGAGTCGTACCTGTTCAAACATTGTGCTGATCAATTATTGAGACGGTGTGTTCCACTGGAGGAGGTCAACAGTGTTTTTCAACATTTTCATTCATCACCATATGTCGGACACTTCAGTGGAAATAAAACTGCAGCCAAAGTCCTACAATCAGGTTTGTTCTGGCCCATTTTTTTTAAAGATGCTTACTTGTTTTCTCTTCAATGTGAAAGGTGCCAGAGAACGGGGAATATTTCAAAGAGAAATGAATGACCACTGTAAAATATTCTGGAAGTGGAGATATTCGATGTGTGGGGTATTGATTTAATGGGATCCTTTGTGCCATCGTTCGGAAACCTGTACATATTGGTTGTTGTAGACTACGTCTCCAAATGGGTTGAAGCAATCGCACTGCCATCAAATGATTCAAAAGTGGTGATCAAATTCCTTAAAAAGAATATTTTCACTCGCTTCGGAACACCTCAGACTATTATCAGTGATGATGGCACATATTTCTGTAACAAATATTTCGATACGCTCCTATCTAAATACATAGTTACTCATAAAGTTACCATTCCTACCACCCTCAGTCAAATGGACAGGTTGAAGTTTCAAACAGGGAAATCAAAAGAATCTTGGAGATAACCGTTGGATCAATAGGAAGTGACTGGTCTACAAAACTAGATGACGCATTATGGGCCTATCGAACAGCTTACAAGACACCCATTGGTATGTCCCCATATCGTATGGTGTTTGGGAAAGCATGCCATCTGCCAGTTGAGCTTGAACACAAGGCGTACTGGGCACTGAATAAGTTGAATCTTGATCCACAAGCTGCAGGAGAGAAACGGATTCACCAACTCAACGAATTGGAGGAGTTTGTCTACAAGCTTATGAGAATGCCAGATTATACAAAGAGAAGACCAAGAAATGGCATGATCGAAAAATAATGAGCAGACAATTGGAACTTAGGCAGTATGTGTTGTTGTACAATTCAAGGTTAAAACTTTTCCCTGGAAAGTTGAAATCAAGATGGTCAGGTCTATTTGTGATCACTCAGGTTTTACCATATGGAGCTGTTGAGTTACTGGATCGAAACATTCAAGGTTAACAGTCAGCGTGTCAAGCACTACTGAGGAGAATCATTTGAGTGAAAAAAAAAGTGTCACACTTTCAGATCCAGCCTAACGTTCAAGAAGTCACGTCTAGCTGACGATGTTAAAATTAACGCTCGCAGAGAGGCAACCCATGCAATTTGTGTATATATTATGATCTTGTGTGTTTTATTTTTGTGTGTTTAATTTTTGCAGGTAAAGTCATTTCACGATGGAAGAAGCTCTCGCAAATCTTCACAAGTAATTTCCTTTTCTCCCTCAAAAATCTCTGATGAAAGTCTACAAAGCTCGCTTGGAACGAATGAGACTACTGATGACCAAAGGTATTCCAACTGACATTCGTTGGATTATTGAAGCACAGGTCTGATTGACAGGTGAGTCTTCTAACTCTTTTATTTCACATCTGTCGGGTTTAGGAAGAATCACATATGCTAAAAAGAGAAGAGCTAAAAGAATGAGTGTATGCTATAAATGTGCTCGCATGTTTTGTGATACTCGTTGTCGTTCTTTAGGAATGGTGTCTGATAACCGTGAAGATAAGATTAATTTCATTAGGGATGGCTTAAGTAAGGAGTCTTTGGATGACATATCTAAAACTCTTGAGACGCATCCCAGTGGAAATATGTATCACGAAATTCGCGTGTTATATACACAATTCCAAAGAGAAAGACAACATTTAATTCTCGAGAATCTGACTCAAAAAGACCATGTTTGCCAATTTTTTAGAAAATTGGATGGGAAGCTTGTCCATGACGCATAGATGTCAATCAAGCCGTAAATTATTGTAAATATTATATCTTTTTGTTTTTTCCTAATAATTGTAATTTGTTTTTTTGTTTTCTTTTATTTTCTCCGACAGGATGCATACCTTTTTTACTATCACGATTTATTTTACTATTTAACTAATAATTGTCATTTGGCAGGTACTAGTGCTATTATTTTTACTCACCCTTTTCGAGTGTTATAAATTCAATTCATCATTGCACTTTTGAAGGCATCCGGATAAAAATGGAAGCCACTTCAAGAAGACGAGTTGAAAATATATGTGTCTATTATGGTTCTAGTGTTGGTACTAAGCCACAATACGTAGCAGCAGCACATGAATTGGGATGAGTCATAGTTGAGAAGAATACGCACCTAGTATATGGCGGAGGCAGTCTTGGACTAATGGGGATCGTTTCAAAGGCCATACAGGATGGAGGCAGTCAAGTTCTGGGAATCATCCCAAAACCCTTGGCAGAGGCAGATCTTATAGGATCATCAAACGGAGAAGAACTGATCATGTTAGGTATGTCTGAACGACTGGTGGAAATGATTAACCGTGCTGATGCTTTTATTGCTTTGCCAGGTTGTTTGGGCACGTTGGAGGAGAATTTTACAGTGCTATCTTGGGTGAACTTGAATATACACCAGAAAACAATTGGATTGTTCAACGCATATGGATTTTATGATTTTCTTTGTGTATTTCTTGATGATGCCCGGAGAAATGGGTTCGTGTCAAAACCTCTGAAAGAACTCCTCGACACTACCAGAACTACCCAGGATTTAATTGACCAAATCTTAGCCTTCGAACCACAGAATGACCCTATCCTTTCAAAGATAAAATGGTCTGATGATGATCATGGTAAGAAGCGTCGAATAAATCTGGATCTCAACCTTTAATTTCCTTTCTAGATGTAGAATTTCAGCTAACCAAGTATTATCTTCTGAACTCAGCTTCTACATTTTAAGACATTGGGGACAATATCTCATTTAGGTTTGGGGGTGGGGAATAGTTGATTAGTATATTTTTTGTATGTTATTTGTATGTTGTTTTAATCCAAAATTTTTCGAAAAATACAAAAAAAATTGAAAAATTTTATAAAAATTAATTTTTTTTTGTTTTTATATTTTTAATTTGATTAATCGGGTGAAATTGGTGTGAGATAGTTGTGTAAGGAGTTTCCACTCTTGAGACGTATCTCAAACCTATTTCGGAACAAGTTAATTATTGTTTATTTCCTTTTAAATTATTAATTTGTGAATTCTCCATAATACTGACTAAAATGGATCTTCATATGCTAAGTTGACAGGTATTATCAACGTACATGGTAACATATGGACATGAGCTGTAATTGAAACGCATGTAATATTCAGTGCTATAGTTTAATTGGAGGAAGCATCTATGAAAAATGATGGGATAAAAAAAACAACGTCTGAGATCCGAGTTATTAAGTCTGTAAGGGTGTTTTAACACCTAGTGCCCTAAATCCAACTGGTTTGGGAGTCACTGGCCCAAAGCTCGCTACATGAATCAATGATGTTGCAAAAATATATATATCGAAAGTCTGAGTAATTAAGTCTGTAAGGGTGTCTTAACATCTAGTGCCCTAAAACCAACTGGTTTCGGAGTCACTGACCCAAAGCTCGCTACATAGATAAAAGATATTGTATATAAAAAAAAATTCAAAAAGAAAGAAAAAATCAAAAAAATCAGAAAAACTATTCCATTGCTGTAAAAAGGTGTGAATTCTGATAAAACTTTAGGACAAAAATATTACTCTCTTCTCAACTGCACTTGTGACTATTGTGGGCAAAATGAGTTGATTAATATTTTGTTGGTTGTGTATATGAAGAATGGTAAAAATAATCGGAGAATTTACTTATTTGGTAATTTAGAAAGAAAGAAAACAACTAGTAACTTGGAGTAGAAGTTTCAACTGCTTAATCACTAACTTCTTTATTCTCTTTTCTCTTGTCTTTTTGCTTTTGTGTGCATTAGTTTTACTTTCATTTTACTTTTGTAAAATGTTTGTGGGTATCATTGCTGTAAACCCTCACGAGACTACAACTCGTCCACTAGGGATACCTATGGGTTTAAAGGCTTGATGCATATGCTAAATGCAACCGTGATCCCTACGAAAGTGGCTTAGCTTAATTTATTTAATTTATTTTATTTTGTGTTTTGCTCGAGGACTAGCAAAATGTTAGGTTTGGGGGTGTGATGAGTGGTAAATGTATCACTATTTCCCACTCATTTAACCTAATATTTTGTATAGTTTCTTGAGTTTTGTGAATATTTTGATGTGTTTTGTGTTATTTTGTAAATAAATAAAGTTTCAGGACATTCTGGAGGTGATTTTGGGCTAAAATAGTGAAAAATGACAAAAAGGGCAATATCATCATTTTGCGCGCCGCGGCGCGCAATCCTTTGGCGTCGCGACGCCTAACGTGCGCCGGCCTGTGCTAACTTACACCGCTTCATGCTAAAATGTGCCCTGCCATGTGTCAAAATCTGAGAAGTCTGCTAACATGCGCCATATGCTAACGTGCGCCTGCCACGTGTCAACATCAGATGAGATCTACTAACGTGCACCGTGCCACGTGTCATCATCCTATGGTGCCGACAATCGCCATCGTCACGTGTCATCCACGTGTCTGCCACGTCAGTGTCCACATCAGCAACATGCCAAGTCAATGCGCCACGTGTCAGCCACGTCATCATCAGCCAATCATTGCGTGCCACGTGTCGTAATCCTATGGTGCCGAAAATCCACATCGCCATGTGTCGCCACGTTATTGCCACATCAGTACAATCATTCAGCTCCGAGCCACCTCTGCCACGTGTCACCTTATCACCTTATCCACTGCCACGTGTCGAGCTCTCCACGTTCCACGACGCCAATCACGCTCGTCGCGACGCGAGCTGCACATCGCGACATGTCACCACCACCGAGGCCTATAAATTCATCCCATTTTTCTGATTTCAGATGAACCTTCCTCTCTGAATTCTCTGATGTAAATAAAGAGTTTTATATCTAGTTTATTTTAATTTCAGTTTTGTAATTAATTTTAATTACTTTCTGTAATAATAATTTACTTTCTTTACTTTTTCAGTTTTACTATTCAACATGAGAAGGTAACTTCCCCCTGCTAGAGTGAAAGGTAAAACTTTTATTACTGCTATTTAGATTAATCTCCCTTAATTATAATATATTCACTATTTAAAATTTGACTTAAAAAGGATACCGCTATATTGGTCGGTTGCTAATCAATTATAAACTGGTTTTAACCTGACTAAGCATAGATACAGTCTGGTTGGTCGGTTGGTAATTACCACCTATATGGTTGGTTTATGGACAAATAATAATACCACATTTATGGTCGGTTGGACTTAATTTGACTTAATCAGGTTACACAAGTTAATATATTATATTAATAGAGATATCTAAAATAGTAGTGATAAAAGTAGATCCTCTAGCCCTAGCATTTTCTTTTATTGTAATTTTCCTTATTTACTTTTCAGCATTTTACTTTATGTCTTTTATTTTATTAAGTTTTTACTATCCCTAGTTATGTGTCGTAACTATGTTAGTTATCTGGGGTTGTGATGAATTCCAATATCACCGGTTTATAAGGGGTTATTTTATAGTTTGGGTAATTGATTACGCTCAAATATGACTCGCGGTTATCGCAGTACAGTTGGGGTGTCGATTCCACAGAGAGATGGTTACAAAGAAACTGATTCACTAAATCAAGAACTTTGAGCAATAACTGATTTTAAGAAAAGATTAAATTGCAATGGAAAATTAAAAAATTCAAAAACTTCAAAGATTTTAATAATAATGAGAAAAATAGCAAAGCATCAGGATCCCCTTTTGCACCTATTACTTATATTCCGTTATTGATTCATGTTTTTACTCAATTAAGGATTTCACGTCCCAAATCCAAAATTGGAAGATATTCAATTCTACACCAGTTCAAGTTCTAAGGTAATTGTTATTCAATCTTCTCTACGTTCACAACTCACAAGGTTATCGTTACAACCTATCTAACGACGACAATATACCCTCGGGCAATACTGCAGCAGAAGATCAACTCGCAAAACAACCTTAATCTATCAAACCAATTTTACTAACAACACATAGAAAAAGCATGACTGAATCTATATGTAAACTAATAAAATATGATTCTCAATTAATCAAAAGAATAAAGAGATGAATAGAATAACAATTGTATTAATCAATTAAAACCATTCATGAATCAAATAACAAAAATACAAGAATTGGGTACAAGAGTTCGCCCTTAGCTATGCTTGGGAGATTAGTTCCGCATGCTAGATGAAGAAACAACAGAGATATGATGGGGAATCATCGGATAAATCATTGTTTCTGATCCCGGAAATCTGCACGGCTCTGTGCGTTTTTTTCTTCTGTTTTTGCGCAGCAAGAGCTGCTTTTCGCAGCCAGCCTCCCTCCTCGTAATTGTCTATTGCATGGCTTTATAATAATTTTTAACCTAAAATCCACAACTGGGCCCACGGCACTTTCCCTTAGCTTTAGTCAACAATAATAGCCAAAGCTTGATTTCCTTCTCACGTTTTCTCTTTATTTTTTTTAACTTCACTCTCTCTCATGGCCCACGATTACATTGCTTTCCTTTTCCTTCTTTGGTTAAAGCTTTCCCACGGTCCCACCTTCAATTTCCTTTTTTTTTTTTTGAATTCAAAGTCTTGGTCAACATTGGTGGCTGAAGCATTATTTCCCCACAATTCCTTCTATTCACGCCACTCTTCATTTCTTCAAAAGGGCGCCGTGGCGCCTCACTCCCTGGATTTTGTATGGGATTGTGGCGCTGCGGCGCCGGTTCAATCTTTGCTCTCGGCTCCCATGTGCGTCTTATGCATCCCTAAACATTTGCAATTATTCTAGGATCCATGTATTAATATTCCTACAAATAAAAATCACTAAATTAGTGTAAATAATAAATATTTCTAAATTAATATAACAATCAAAATTATGTGATAAAATATAAAATATATAACTAAATACTTAACAATAAGCCTAGATAAGTGATGTTTCAAAGTACATTTTCATGCACTTATCACAACCCCCAACCAGCTTATTGCCAGTCCCTAGCAATTCAAGCGTAAAATAAAAATTAAATAAATAAAAACTATCTAAGCCACTTTCGTAGGGATCACGATTGCATTTAGCGTATGCAACAAGCCTTTAAACCCCTAGGTGTCCCTAGTGGACGAGTTATAGTCTCGTGAGGGCTTACAACGACGACACCCACAAACGTCATTCAAAACACACAATCATGCAAAATTAAATAGTCCCAATAGTTTCGCATAAGTTCGTCATCAGAGAATGCATAGTAATGAAACCATAGAACCTTCAAAGTACTCAACGTAACTCAAATCTAAGTTTTTGAATAAATCATCTAAGCCAAACTCATAGTGTGTGTGTGATAAGGTTCATTCACAACTTTATTCCCAGGTAAGCTAACTCAATGATTTCATTTAAAAATCGGGATCGATGGGTCAAACCAACCTAGATATCTCAATTAAGCTCTGTAGTTGCTTTTATGTGTGCTCAATATGGTATGATTTCTCTGTTTTTTTTTCTTTATTGTCTCTTGTTGCTTTTATTTTGAATTTTTCTTCTCTTCCTCTTTTGCCATTTTTTTTTCAACGCACCTACCCTTCAAGGTAGCATTTCTCCTCATGGTGGTCCTAATACTCGCCCATGGGTAGCTTCACGCTTGTTGGTTATAGGTGGTTTACTTTCTTTCTTTAGAGACTTTTTCTTTTATTTGCAACCATACCATACGTCATAACACAAGCAATTCATGATAGATATCTAAGCAAACAGTCATTCATCAACATGCAATTTCTTCAACTAGTCATCTTGCTAACTACTCAGGCTTCCACTGCTAACAACCTATAATTAAGTGCTTACGAGTCTAACATAGATAAACTATTCAAGTCATCAGATAAAAGTGCATTAAAGGACTTATCGTTTCTAAGATTTCACCCTAAAGCAAACAATATCATCATTGGATTTATGTTTAACTATTAAGGACTAAAAGCAAACAAAATAAACAATCATTTTTTTTTTTGAAAATAATATGTATTTATGACAGGTTTTCATGCGCATGCATACACACCCCCACACTTAAAACCTGCATTGTCCTCAATGTAAGATAAATGTAAAGAAAAAGGATTAAGGAACAACACTACCAGGCGCGGAGTTGATCAGATTCCTGCTGGCGAGACTTTAGTTGTGTGGTTGTGTAGGTTATGCTAACTCCTGCTTAAACACTCATGCAACCAGAAAAAAATAAACATGCAATTAGCACACAATAAAGTAAAACTAAAGAAAATAAAATAAAATAAAATGCAGATGCAAGGGTTGCCTCCCCGTTAGCGCTATGTTTAACGTCTTCAGCCAGACACAAGCACTGAAGTTGTCATGGTGGTTTCCATCGAGCGTATCGATGAAGGCACGCGAGAGAATGCTTGTCTAACTGTGGTAGTTTATCCTCTAATCCATGGTCTGGTGGTTGAAATTTGGTACTGCACATAAGGAAAGATTCACTCAATCTCCTCTTTAACCTCACAGGTATCATATTTAATTGAGCATTAACTCTCATTTTCTTCCTTTTTCGATTCTTAGGGACCAGTTTCAGTTCAGAAGGATTTGATTCAGGTTGTAGAGACACTATTTCCGGTAGAACTACTTCTAGCATGTATGAGTAATGACACTCACCCTCACCCTGTGATTGTTTTTCAACATTTGGAACTGGAACTCTTATTGTGGGCCTAAGTGCTTGTGGGAAAGGTACTCTAATTTGAAATGATGGCACGTGTTCTTCCTGATGGGTATATGCACTACTATCCTTGGGGTCATCTATAATGTTGGAGGTATTCTGCATTCCTACATCTTTACCGCTCCTAGTGATTCTGACATCAACACCTCTTATCCTGGATACCTCATGATGAGCCTGTGCCATGTGCTGACCTAGTGGATTAGGTTGAGTTTCGGATGATAATTTTCCTTGTTCTTGCACACTCAGAACATTAGTCAATTTAGAGATTTGACTCTTAATTTCCTTTTGGTCTTCAGTTACCTGAACTATCAACGATTCAATCCTTTGATTTGTTTTATTCTGGGCTTCCACAATGGCCTTTTGGGCCTCCATAAATGCTTGCACATTATCCTCTAGGGAATTCCTAAGAACTTCATGTATGTGATACTGGGGGGAACTATAATCTCTAGGTGGTGGTGCTTGAATAGGTTGATGAGACTCATGTCTCCAACTAAGATTGAGATGGTTCCGCCAACTAGGATTATAGGTATCTGGATATGGTGTATAAGGGTTATGGTACATCCCTAAAGTATTGTAGTTTTCCTCATTTGTACCCCTCATCTCACTGTACACGGGACACTCTTGGGATTCTAGCTGGGCTACTGAATGCATTGTCTTGCTGTCATTGGCTATTAAGGCTCCTATCTGTCTAGTTAACAGCTCAACTTGTGTCTTAAGGCTATCCTCTTCTCTAAAGTGTTGTAGGCTTCTGCTAGAAGAAGTGTATGTCCTATCAGTATTATCTACGGCATTAGGTCCAGTCCAAGTGTGAGATTTCTCAGCTAGGTCATCTAAATATTCGAGCGCCTCATCAGGGTCCTTTCGAATGAACTTACCATTGCACATCGTCTCAACAATTGGCGTTCCCTAGGGGTTAGTCCATCATAAAAGTAACTTACTAAACGCCAACTCTCATATCCATGGTGAGGACAACTAGCTAACAACTCCTTATACCGCTCCCAAGTTTGATAAAGGGTCTCACTGTCTCTCTGGGAGAAGGTGGAGATTTTTCTTTTCAGGGCATTTGTCTTATGGTGTGGGAAGTATTTATCGAAAAATGCCTGGGTCATCTCGCCCCACGATCCTATTGACCTAGGTCTCAAAGAATACAACCAGCTCTTAGCTCTATCCTTAAGGGCAAAGGGGAAGAACTTAAGTCTAATTGTGTCGGTAGTCCCAAAACGGTCATGGAAGGTTGCTACTACCTCTTCAAATTCCCTAATGTGCATGTAAGGATTCTCGCTCTCTAAACCGTGAAAAGTTGGAAGATACTGTATCATTCCAGGCCTAAAGTCTATGTGTGGTGCATTAGGAGGAAACATGATGCACGAAGGTGTAGATGTGCGAGTTGGGTGACGGTACTCTTCAAGAGTCCTCCTAGGTGGTCTCTCGTACTCACTCATGGTATGTCTACTAGATCTAGATGGTGTAGCAAAAAGATTCTCAAATATATTATCTTGATCTGACTCTAAATCTTCTAGTTCTATTCTAGCAAATATACCCAATTGATCTCTAAATCTAGACATGCTCTCCAACACAACTAATAAAAATAAAATAAAATAAATGAAACTAAAATTAAAGTCTACTAAAACTAAAAATAAAATAAAATAAACACAAAAAAAAAATTAAAAAGAAAATAAATAGGCAAATAATAAATGAATAAAATAAAATAAAATAAAAAAAAATGGAACGAAGTTACCGCTTCGTTGTTGACTAAGCAAATCTGGTCCTTTTGCTTGTAAACCGTCTCCCCGGCAACAGCGCCAAATTTTGATTACGCCCAAATATGACTCGCGGTTATCGCAGTACAGTTGGGGTGTCGATTCCACAGAGAGATGGTTACAAAGAAACTGATTCACTAAATCAAGAACTTTGAGCAATAACTGATTTTAAGAAAAGATTAAATTGCAATGGAAAATTAAAAAATTCAAAAACTTCAAAGATTTTAATAATAATGAGAAAAATAGCAAAGCATCAGGATCCCCTCTTGCACCTATTACTTATATTCCGTTATTGATTCATGTTATTACTCAATTAAGGATTTCACGTCCCAAATCCAAAATTGGAAGATATTCAATTCTACACCAGTTCAAGTTCTAAGGTAATTGTTATTCAATCTTCTCTACGTTCACAACTCACAAGGTTATCGTTACAACCTATCTAACGACGACAATATACCCTCGGGCAATACTGCAGCAGAAGATCAACTCGCAAAACAACCTTAATCTATCAAACCAATTTTACTAATAACACATAGAAAAAGCATGACTGAATCTATATGTAAACTAATAAAATATGATTCTCAATTAATCAAAAGAATAAAGAGATGAATAGAATAACAATTGTATTAATCAATTAAAACCATTCATGAATCAAATAACAAAAATACAAGAATTGGGTACAAGAGTTCGCCCTTAGCTTTGCTTGGGAGATTAGTTCCGCATGCTAGATGAAGAAACAACAGAGATATGATGGGGAATCATCGGATAAATCATTGTTTCTGATCCCGGAAATCTGCACGGCTCTGTGCGTTTTTTTCTTCTGTTTTTGCGCAGCAAGAGCCTTTTCGCAGCCAGCCTCCCTCCTCGTAATTGTCTATTGCATGGCTTTATAATAATTTTTAACCTAAAATCCACAACTGGGCCCACGGCACTTTCCCTTAGCTTTAGTCAACAATAATAGCCAAAGCTTGATTTCCTTCTCACGTGTTTCTCTTTATTTTTTTTAACTTCACTCTCTCTCATGGCCCACGATTACATTGCTTTCCTTTTCCTTCTTTGGTTAAAGCTTTCCCACGGTCCCACCTTCAATTTCCTTTTTTTTTTTTGAATTCAAAGTCTTGGTCAACATTGGTGGCTGAAGCATTATTTCCCCACAATTCCTTCTATTCACGCCACTCTTCATTTCTTCAAAAGGGCGCCGTGGCGCCTCACTCCCTGGATTTTGTATGGGATTGTGGCGCTGCGGCGCCGGTTCAATCTTTGCTCTCGGCTCCCATGTGCGTCTTATGCATCCCTAAACACTTGTAATTATTCTGGATCATGTATTAATATTCCTATAAATAAAAATCACTAAATTAGTGTAAATAATAATATTTCTAAATTAATATAACAATCAAAATATGTGATAAAATATAAAATATATAACTAAATACTTAACAATAAGCCTAGATAAGTGATGTTTCAAAGTACATTTTCATGCACTTATCAGTAATATAAAGGTTTACTTATTAAGTATTAAGCTTAATACTTCTTGTTAACTGGCCATTAATAAGATTGATCTGGTAAACTTAAAATAAACTTGACAAAGGAATTTTAGGTTTTTGCCTTAGACTTAATAGCCCACGATCTTCGTTGAGAATAGATAACCCTTTAATAGATTTCCTTACATGATAGACATATACATGTCGGGCGGGGGTAGCCATAATTGAAACTTAATCTTAATGAATCCAGGTAATTTGGTTGACATAGGCATATGGTTCAATTGGGGGTATTTGTATCTGACCATCGACAGAGGCTTTTGTATAACTTCGTGTTCCAGGTTAGTAAACCGATATAATACACAAACATGAATTAACCACTACATCTTTAAAAAGATATTGGAAGAAATCACAACCCTGGATAGTTTTATAAATTTGAATTTTCCTCAACCTACTTTCGCGCAATTTTATTTACTTGTTCTAAGTTTAAAGTCATCACCCAGTTAATCAATCAATCTGTTAGATACTAGTAATCATTTGGCCTCAAAAAAACTAATAGCTTAGGTTTTAAGTCATCGTGGGATCGATACTTATTATACTACTTGAACGATAGGTGCGCTTGCGTTATACGTGTGTGATTTTGCACCGGTCAGAACGTCAAATTCGTATGGTATAATATAGTCGACTTTAAAATTTATGATCTCTAAATAACACTCAGAACTCACTTCCAAAGTTATACCACGGCTATGGATTTACTAGATCGCAAACACGTGTAGGATACCTATGGCCTGTACACAGGACTCACGGATTCTATCTTGGTACGCACTGGATATCATGAGCATCAGTCCACACCCAACGAACAAGCGGAGGTCTGATCTAAATAGATTGGTGACGTGACTGCCATCAAAGTATGGAGGATAACTCATATATCCACTGTGGTATCTCAAGTCGAATGACCACTATGCTCGCTCAACTCAAGAAGATTCCTATTGACGTTGGTGTACCATCTATTAGGAAATCTTCAGTGAGTCATTCAGTGTTTATCAAATAAACACCTACTTGTCTATACGAGTCTCCTGAGACTCGTGGTTCATTGGGATAAATCATCGGACCAAGTCACGATATATGACATATACTGGTCTCAGCGGATTTTACTAACCGACCCGTGTTAGTAAATCTCGACCGGGAACTTTATTTAAGGATATACAACTTATAGTGACGCTTCCCAATGTCAATTACAAACTACGTTGTAACTGCGCACTACATTGTAAATCCTAGGGTCTTTGTCTAATATACATGTATCACTAAATCTGATTTAGTTTCAATCTAATCATAATTAGATATCTAATCATAGTCAGATCTAATATGTATATAAAAGATAAGAGGTGCTATCATTAAATAAATAATATTACCGAAAAATACATTGTTCGTATTCATGAATCGGACATAAATACGATCTGGATTGGCACTCTGAGCACCAACCCTAACAATTTCTTCCACTTGCTCCAGTGTCAATCCATGGTATCATATACACATATCAATGTGTATCACATACTCATGGCCCTCAAGAGCTCACCTAGCACTCAAGAGGTATGCAACAACAAGTAAGCCCGCTTTAACACTTATTGAGTCTGTCCAATACACCCAATCATTTTCCCTTAGCTAGCATCATTCATATATTGTATAACCTAAGCTATACATCAATATGACTCGGATGCGACATAAACATTATGTTACAGCTACTGAGTTGTCTATGTATTTAGAGATCAAATCCAAATACTATGCAGACAACTGCAAGCACAACACTAATATCAAAACTTCTAATATATAAGGTCACTATGCAACTTTATAAGTCAATACTTCATAAGTTACAATTAATTCCACTAAAACAGTAGAATCAACTGAGACACTCCCACTGCATCTTTTCTGACTTTATATGACGTAGACCATCTAACGTCATAATTAGACTCAAAACTAATCAGACTCTAATGGTTGCGGATTATATTCTCCATGAATAAGAAACTCGTTCTTAATATCTCAAAGATAACAAAGAACATGTTTCAAGACATATCCTATGGTCTACAACATATCAAAATAACTTGTAACAATTGTAATTAAATTGATATCTTTAATCGTACATAATACAATATTCATTATACCATCATCTTATAATGCATAAGATTGATTAAACATTCTAATCAATTTCTCTTTCGACTAAGGAATCATCATTTACGAAAGATAAATACTATATACAATAGAAACACTAACTATCAAACAATTATACTAAATGTCACACAGATAGTCTTGATGTGTCCTTTATTATATCATATCTAATGCACGACTAATGGGAGTATCTCACAAGTCTCTTAGTTTTATATCATTTATGAAACTTTATATCAAATATAACAGAGACTACTCATACTGCATTCACAGAGAAAAGAAGACTTAGGTAAACCTTTTACCTCACAAACATTTCATTATTACATTAATAATGATAATGTCGTTAGGATATATACACTAGAAAGAAATTTGTACGCTCCCACTGACCCTACTATCAAATATGTATTCTATATATTTTGATAAAATCAAACAATCTGACTGTTATCAAAATTAGAGAACATAAATTTTTGGAAAGCTCACTTGAGTCTACAATAGGCTCTATAAGCCATTATATCAAACTCTGATCTAAGCATAAAACAAACTCTAGGGCCATTCTAGAATGTACTCTTCAAACAAAGAAACCACGATGGATTTCTCATTCGAAGAAACCATTCAGGAACACCATTTTGCATTCATTAGCTAAAATACACAGTTTAATATCAACATTAACCAACAGATCATTAATTATTCAATTAGTATGACTAGAGACAAGTTTCCTCAGAATCTACAATAGAATATTGAGTATAACATTTCTCATTGTCATACTATAAAGGTCAAACATTTAACAAGCTCACTTTGCTTTTGCTGCGTAAATAATTTGCATATTTTATGAACGATTCATAACGAGAGCTCAATTAAGTTCAAAACTTGATCGTAGTAAGCTATGAACAATCTTAGATTTATTGTTTAATGCTAATTTCTGAAATCGATATCAAATATATCTTCCACTATAAATTATAGGATAATTTTCTTCAATAAGAAAACAAGCAGAACCATTAAGTATCAAATACTTCGTAAATGATTCTGACATCCTATTGGACTTATATGGAAGTTTTTTAAGGGCCTTTTCATCCTATTAATTACGTAGTTCCATTTATAGTTTATCACTCTCACATTTGACTTCAATCAGTCAAGTCTTTTCTACAATTGTCAACATCCGATGTTACACACCAAGTAATAAAATAATTTTATTACTCGCGATTGTAGAAAATATATTCTATCAAATAGAATACAATAATCTATTAAATAGAATAAATGACAAACTTTTACTTGTACCTCCGAGGCGCAAGTACTTTCAATTATATAACCATTATACAAAAGAAAGATTCAAATCTCAAACCTTTCAAGATTCAAATTTTCTACTTATACATATCATATACGTAACTGTAGAAACTAATGGAACATTAATTAAAAGGATGAATTAGTGTAACTAAAGCATAACCCCAAGAGTATTGAAAAACTAATTCGGTAACACTCAATATCAAACAAATCAAATCATATAAGATTCAATTTCTCCCACTGACCAATTCCATCACGATGGAATTGTAGAAGAATAATATTGAGTAAGAATCACATTCATTAAATAACTTTATAAATAATTGCCATAAATTCATATGTTTGATCATATCAAATATTTTTGAACAATTCAAAGACTCACGATGAATTTTAAAGATATAGTTTTCAATACTTCAAATAGAATAACTTTGAACCATTCAAAATATTCTATCCGCGTTTCATCAGAAACATATTGAAAGTTCTTGAACCATTCAAGACGTTCAATATATAATCTATTAGAAACACGCAACTAAATCATAACAACTCATTAACTAAGTTACGAAGTAAAGAAAACTATCCAAGGTAATTTATAATTCATTAAACTACATACATTTGATGCAATAGTTTAATAAATATGTGGTCTAATGACAATCATTGGTTAAATGAGATTTAATCCTGAATATAATATTCATTAAATGGATAAGGATATATGGTGTGATCTTGTATCAGACCATCCTTTACAATACAAAATAAGCATATAGTACTAATGTGATAAAATCTCATAAAATACTGTTCTAAGTTATTTAGTTAACCTAATATTTTTCTTAATGTTTATCTCTTCATCAATGACACTACTAGTCATATTAAAATATGTAACAATTGTTTATAAAGAACAAGTAACTATCCAATAGTCGCAAGTTCTGATATCAAATATCAAAACAATCATTAAACATTATTTTAAATAACTAGATGAGAGATCTGGTATCCAATACCTACAGTTGTCGTATTGTGAGAATCAATATTCTCTATACGTATCTATTTTCTTAAGCTCTACAATTTGTCTTCAATTATTCACAACAATTGCAAATAAATGATTAGCAAACTTTGTCAAACACGTGACTTCTAAAAGTCACTAAAGACAAGAAACGTCATTATAAAATAAACAAATATCTAATGGAGTTTTCTTAATGTCAGTCAAGAACCTCGAGACATAAACTAATTCACGTCAATTCTTACCGCACAAGAAACTGTTCTCTCTAGACAATCATATCCTAAAACATATATATATTTAGATTACCTATCGTGACTTAACAACTAAGTCACTAACCATCTTGATTTACAAGAAAATCGGAACAACAGTTCCCGATGGTTTTGACTAATCTAACAATATCCAAGTCTACTAACATTCTAGAACCCATTCTAGAGATTCGCAACCATAAGTGAACTCAGAAAAAATATTCAAATAATATGCATGCAGTGGATTAGAAGTTTAATTCTATTAATAATATAGAATAAAGAATTGATCGTGCCAGGTATGTCTAAACGACTGTTGGAAATAATTAACCGTGCTGATGCTTTATTACTTAGTCAGGTGGCTTGGGTACGATGGAGGAAATTTTTACAGTGCTATCTTGGGCAAACTTGAACATACACCAGAAACCGATTGGACTATTTAATGCTGATGGATTTTATGATTTTCTTTGTCTGTTACTTGATGATGCCCGAAGAAATGGGTTCGTGTCAAAACCTATTAAAGATCTCTTCTTCACTGACAAAACTGCCAATGATTTAATTGACCAACTTTTAGCCTTTGAACCACAAATTGACCCTATCCTTTCAAAGATAATCTGGTCTGATAATGATCGTGGTAAAAAACGTCGGATAAATCTGGATCTTAACATTTAAATTTCATTTTAGATGTAGAATTTCAGCTAACCAGATACTATCTTATAAACTCTTCTTACATTGGGGACAATGTCTCATTTAGGTTTGGCGGAGGGGAATAGTTGACTAGTATCTTATTTTTATTTGATTTTTAGTCAAAAAATTTCAAAAAAATTAAAAAAATGAATAAAAAAATAAAAAATATTTTGTGTTTTTGCGTTTTTAACTTGACTAATCTGGTGAAATTGGTGTAAGATAGCTGTGTAAGGAATTTCCACTCCTGAGACGTATCTCAACCTATTTTGTAACAAGTTAATTTTTTTTTATTTCCTTTTGAATTATTTAATTTGTGAATTCTCCATAAAACTGATTAAATTGGATCTTTTTATGCTCAGTTGACAGGTATTATAAACATGCATGGTAACATACGGACATGAAATGTATTTGAAAAGTTTGTAATATTCAGTGCTCTAGTTTAATTGAATGAAGCATCTAAAAACGCGATGGGATAAAAAAACAATTTGAAAAATGATGAAAAACACATCTGAGATCCGAGTAATTAAGTCTTTAAGGGTGTTTTAACACCTAGTGCCCTAAATCCAACTGGTTTGGGAGTCACTAGCCCAAAGCTCGCTACATGGATTGAAGATGTTAAATATATATATATATATATATATATATATATATATATAATATATATATATATATAATATATATATATATATGAAATCCGGGTAATTAAGTCCATAGGGGTGTTTTAACACCTAGTGCCCTAAATCCAACTGGTTTGGGAGTCACTGGCCCAAAGCTCGCTATATGGATGAAAGATATTGTATATATAAAAAAAAAATTGGAAAAATAAGAAAAATATTCCATTGCTAAAAAAATGTATGAATTCTGATATAACTTTAGGACAAAAATATTACTCTCTTTTCATCTACACTTTTGAATATTGTGGGCACAATGAGTTGATTAATACTTTGTTGGCTGTGTATATGGAGAATGGTAAAAATAATCAGAGAATTTACTTATTTGGTAATTTAGAAAGAAATAAAACAATTATTAACTTGGATAAGAGGTTTCACTTGTTTAGTCACTAACTTGTTTATTCTCTTTTCTCTTGTCTTTTTGCTTTTGTGTGTACTAGTTTGACGTTTGTGGGTATCGTCACTGTAAGCCCTCACGAGACTACAACTCATCCGCTAGGGACACATGTGTTGCATATGCTAAATGCAACTGTGATCCCTACGAAAGTGGCTTAGTTTAATTTTATTTTAAAGATGTTTATGTTATTTTATTTTGTTGTTTTGCTCGAGGACTAGCAAAATGTTAGGATTGATGGTGTGATGAGTAGTAAATAAATCACTATTTTCCACTCATTTGACTTAATATTTTGTATAGTTTCTTGAGTTTTGTGAATATTTTAATGTGTTTTGTGTTATTTTATAGATAAATAAAATAACAAGACTCTCTAGAGGTAATTCGGGGCCAAAACAGCCGAAAACTGATAAAAATGGAAAAAAATATAAATTTCCTGCTAAAATGCACCGTTTGCTAAAATGCGCCGTCTGCTAACATGTGCTGGACACATGGACCAATTAGAGAAGTTTTGCTCTCGTGCGCCATTGCTAACATGCGCCTGCCACGTGTCAACATCTACTAACGTGTGCCAGACACGTGTTATCATCACATGCTGTCGACACTCATCATTGTTTACGTCATGCTGACGTCAGCCTCGCGATGCGCACACCCTTACGCGTCGTGACGCCAAGCCAATAATTGAGATAATAATTCTGCCGACGCCACATGTCATCATCTCGCTAAGCCAGCGCCACGTGTCTTCAATCAACGGCGCGTCGCGACGCTTGAGGTAAAATTTTACCTATAAATTGAGGCCGAATTTCATTTGTAAAACCATATTTTCTTCTAAGGAAATCCTTAAGAATACTAAGAAGGTTGTATCTTGTTTGTTTATTTACAGCTTTCAATATTTAATTTTCGTATTAGCACTTTCTTTTATTTACTTTTCAATCTTTAATTTTTGTATTTAATTTCATTTACTTTTACGCAATAGTACTTTCCTTTCGTTACTTTTCAGTTTTTACTTTTCACTAATGATGAGGTAACTCCCCCTGCTGGGGTGAAAGGTAAAGCTTTTATTACTAATATTTAGATTAATCTCCCTTAATTATAATATATAAATTATTTAAAACCTGACTTAATTAGGATACCACATTTATGGTCGGCTGGACTTAATAAAATTGGTTTTAACCTGACTAAATATGGATACCATCTGTATGGTCGGTTGGAATTAATTATAAATTTGACTTAATCAGGATACCGCCTATATGGTCGGTTGGTAATATCACGCAAAGTTAATATATTATAATAAGAGAAATATCTAAAATAGAAGTAATAAAAGTGGATCATTTAACCCCAATATTTTCTTTTATTGTATTTTTACCTTTTTAATTTTCAGCATTTACTTTATGTCATTTACTTTATTTAAGTTTTTACTAGCCTTAGATATGTGTCGTAACTAAACCCGTTATCTGGGGTTGTGATGAATTCCAATATCACCAGTTTATAAGGGGTTATTTTATAGTTTGGTTAATATAAAGGTTTATTTATTAAGTCTTAAGCTTAATACTTCTTGTTAACTGGCCATTAATAAGATTGATGTGCTAAACTTAAAATAAACTTGATAAATGAATTTTAGGTTTCAGCCTTAGACTTAATAACCCACGATCTTCCTTGAGGATAGATAACCCTTTAATAGATTTCCTTACAGGATAGACATATACTTGTCGGGCGGGGGTAGCCACAATTGGAACTTAATCTTAATGAATTCAGGTAACTTGGTTGACATAGACATATGATTAATTAAGTTACACTGGGTATTTGCAGCTGACCATCGACATAGGCTTTTGCATAATTTCGTGTTCCAGGTTAGTGACCGGTGTAAACACACACGTATAACGCAAGCGCACGTATCGTTCAAGTAGTATAAAAATATCGATCACACGAGGACTTAATTCCTACAGTTGTTATTAATTGTTGAATCTATTTATTTACAAATATCTAATTAAATGGAGAAGAGAATGATTGTTTGATTGGTTGGTTGAATGTGGTTTTCCTTAATTAAAATAAATAAAATAAACAAAAGAAAATACTGAAGAAAATAACAAAAGACTCAAAGATCTAGGGTTGTGAATCTTTCTAATATCTTTTAAAAGATGAAGTGATTATTTTATATTTGTGTAATAAATCGTTTTACTAACCTGGAACACGAAATTATGCGAAAGCCTCTGTCGATGGTCAGACGCAAATATCCAGTTTAACCCAATTGAACCATATGTCTATGTCAACAAAATTATATGGATTCATTAAGTTTAAGTTCCAATTATGGCTACCCCCGCCCGACAGGTATATGTCTATCCTGTAAGGAAATCTATTAAAGGGTTATTTATCCTCAAGGAAGATCGTGGGCTATTAAGTCTAAGGCTGAAACCTAAAATTCCTTTGTCAAGTTTATTTTAGATTTACCAGATCAATCTTATTGGTGATCAGACAACAAGAAGCATTAAGCTTAAGACTTAATAAGTAAACCTTTAAATTACCCAAACTATAAAATAACCCCTTATAAACCGGTGATATTAGAATTCATCACAACCCCAGATAACTAACACATAACTAGGGCTAGTAAAAACTTAAAAGTAAAAGACATAAAGTAAAAATGCTGAAAAGTAATTGCTGTAAAGTAAAAGCTGAAAAGTAAATTACAATAAAATAAAATGCTAAGGTAAAATGATCAACTTTTACTAATTACTATTTAGATATCTCCATTAATATAATATATTAACTTGTGATAATTTTACCAACCGTCCATATAGGCGGTAACCTGATTAAGTCAAATTAAGTCCAACCAGCCATAAAGGCGGAACCAAAATAAACCTGCCATATAGGCGGTAAGAAAATTTAATTACCAACTGACCAATCTGGCGGTATCCTTGATTAGTCAGGTTTAAACCAGATTAAAATGAATTACCAACCGAAAAATATAGCGGTATCATTTTTAAGTCAAATTTTAAATAGTGAATATATTATATTTAAGGGAGATTAATCTAAATAGCAATAGTAAAATAATTACCTTTAACCCTAGCATGGGGAAGTTACCTCATCATGGTGAATAGTAAAAACTGTAAAAAATAAAGAAAGTAAATTACTATTATTACAGAACGTAAATAAAATTAATTACAAAACAAAAACTAAAAGAAACTAGATAGAAAACTCCCTATTTACATCAGAGAAATTAGAGAGGAAGGTACATCTAAAACTGAAATTTCGTGCTCAATTTATAGACCCCAGTTGGCCTCCAGCGTCGCGACGCCAGTACTTTTTGGCGTGGCATGCTGAAGTGATGACACGTGGCGATTCTGGATAAGGTGACACGTGGCCAGGTGGTTGGAATCTCAATTATTGTGACACGTGGCGGCTTCTGATTGGTCGGCTCAGATTCTTATCCGCCACGTGTTGATTTTGAATAAGTGATTCAATAATTGGTGCTGACGTGGCGCTGACGTGGCGACACATGGCGAGAGTGACTGTCGGCATCATAGAATTACGACACGTGGCACACTGTGATTGGTTCATGATGACGTGACGATGATGTGACACGTTGACTCGGTCAACCGGTGATGTGGACGATGACATGGCAGACACGTGGAGTGACACGTGGTGACACGTGGCGATGGTAACTGTCGGCACCGTAGGATGATGACACGTGGCACAGCGCATGTTAGCAGATCGGCTGTGATGGTGACACGTGGCACGGCGCACGTTAGCAAAGTCAAACTTTCTCAGATTCTGACTTGTGGACCCGACGCACGTTAGCACTGTTCGGCGTATGTTAGGCGTCGCGATGCCATAGGCTTGCGCGACGCGCAGAATGACCATTTTGCCTTTTTCGTCCGTTTTCACTGTTTTGGCCCCAAATCACCTCCAGAATGTCCTGAAACTTTATTTATCTATAAAACATATCAAATTATTCACAAAACTCAAGAAACTATACAAAATATTAGGTTAAATGAGTGGGAAATAGTGATATAATTACCACTCATCAGTTAGTAAACCAATATATTACACAAACATGAGATAACCACTTTATCCTTAAAATATATTGGAAGGATTCACAACCCTAGATAGTTTCTTAATATTGAATTTTCCCTTAATTTACTTTCTCACTGTTTTATTTATTCGTCTTTAGTTTAATGTCACCATCCAATCAACAACAAATCTATTAGATACTTGTAAAAATTTGGCTTCATAAATTAATAGCTTAGGTATTAAGTCCTCGTGGGATCGATACATTTATACTAATTGAACGATACATGCGCTTGCATTATATGTATGTGATTACGTCGGTCAACAGCGTACCTCTCTATGTCGTCGCGTCGACCGATGATGGTCGGCCAGTGATGGTCGGAAAGCCGCCAGTGTGACCATGACTACTCAAAGGCGAATTTTTGGGGATGGGGGTTTGGTGGAGGATTTTAGGTAGTTATTCCATTTTCGTAATAACAAGAAACTTCAAGGTATTTATTGAAATATTTTTGGAAATTACAATCTGACCTCTGCAAAATTATAGTCAGGTCCCTACCATGGGGTTTTCACGGAAATTCACATTTTAGAAGCCCTTATGATGTAAATTTTGAAACGTATTCAACTTGAAAGTTATTCATCTCGGGAAAAGAGTCCAATGGTTTAAGAATTAGCTCAATTGAAGTTCGTTTGCTATTTTTATAGCCAATACAACAAACTTTCCGCGTATAAAACTATATATAGAAATCGCGTAACCAATTCTCGAAACCACGCGTTTTACAACATGACGAAGCTTCACTTAAAAACATTATGACCTATTTTTCAATATATAAACTCGTATTTTCGAATATCATCTAGTTCCAAAACCTAAACTTTAATTGGGAAACCTTCCTGAACTGTTCCGAAAAACTCGGGTTATTACACTTCTAATACAAGATAATTTTGTCAACAATATATATATTATATATACACTTCTAATACAAGATAATTTTGTCAACAATAAATATATATATATATATATCATCATCATCATCATCACCAAACAACTTATTCACATCCCCGCTCACATAACCTAACACTTCAATTACACACTTAATACAAGTAAAGAAAACACACAAAATCATCCCATCATTTCTTGATATGTCGAATCACTAGAACAAACAATCAACATTGCTAACAATCTATTACACAATCTCATCACCCACACCATTTCTAACATCAACCATAACTAATTACATGCCTAGCATATTAACAGCACTAAACATTCTTTATTAATTTACTAAGGTTACTAATTTATGCACAACAAAACATAATCATCTTTCTTATCTAATGATTATCTCATAACAATTTCTTACTCACCAACAACAACGTATATATCAATCATTAACCAAAAGCCAAAATTAAAAATTATTAAGTGAAATTTCTTACCTCAAGAGGAAGTTGATCTAGGTTTAATTCACTCTCCAAGACTTAGTGTCATGCTTGATTAAACTATCCTTGTGTTTGTTTTCTTTTGATTTTTCTTCTCCCTCTCTCACGGAAACAAATAGGATATTTGAGATTTGGTGTTTCCTTTGTAGTGACAAAGTAGCACATTGGCTCTTGTTTCTTATCTAATTATTGGCTTTTGTTTTTAATCTACTAGACTTGTCAAGAGTTTTGTAGAAAACTATAGGAAATAGGCTTAGGGGCCGGCCAATGGGAGGCAAATTAATGGGCTTCATTTGTTTTATTACAAGCCCAAATCTCATGCACTAAAATCATCAAGCCTATTAAATTATCCTAATTGGGTCTAATTGTTCGGTACTTTGGTACGATATCTATAGGCCCTTTAAGTAGACTCAGCCGACGGTTCGGTTCCGGTTCGGAACCGAATCGAACCAGCCGGTTTCCGATTCCACACTTAAGTGGAACCGAACCTGGAACCGAACCGGAACCGACCGGTTCGGTTCCGGTTCGGTTCCGGTTCCGGTTCGGTTCCAAACCTTTTTTTTTAAAAATTTTGAAAATTAATTAAAATAAATTAGATTAATTTTATAAATAAATAAAATTATTACATTGAAGAGCTTGAGCTTAAATTTTTAAAAATTTAAGTTGCTTACGTATCCTCAAAGGGTGAGAGGAATCAAAGCTCACGTAGTTCCATTACAATTTTAAGACATATCCCCTTTTGTAAATTACAATTTTACAATTATCAATCATTATTATCAGTTGATCCTTCGGCTCCGGTTCCGTTTGCACTTGTTGTTGCACTTGCAGATGCATTATCGAACAAATCTTCAAAATCATCATTGACATCTTCTTGTTGTCTCAGATCAGCTCGAGTCCAATCATCCACACAAGCTGTTGCTTCTAGAGTGCTTGGATGTAATGAAGATCGTCTAGCTTCCAATATATTGCATTCTAAGCTGAAGGTTTGCTCAACCGCAACGGTGGAAATAGGTGCTGCCAATATCTCTTTAGCAATAATTGATAAAACATGATATATATTTTGATGTCGGTTCCACCATTCAAGGATTTTAAAATTTTTACTAACTAAACTTTCAGTAGAAAACTCGAAATTTGTAGATAAATAATTATCTAATTCAGGGTTATTAGTTGTCGTATCCCTATGTTTTTTATTTCGTTGCAATAACCAACGATCCCCTGCGCTAAGTCTTGTTTGAATTACCGGTTCGCTACTACTAGATTCACCTAATGTTCCTAAGTTATATCGTACAATATAATCATTAAATAAATCAATTAAACTATTTCTTATTTCGTCATTATTCTTGTAATATCAATTTCATCTAATATTCCTAAATAACCATAGTAAGCTTGTAAAGCACCATTCAAACCTTCTAATTTAAATCTAGGATCAAAAACAGCAGCAATAAGATAAAGTAAATGAATTTCTCTAAAATAATGCAACCATTTTACCTTCATAGCAGTAACGGCTTCAAACATAACAGAATCATTAGGATCGCTACTTTCAGCATGTTCATCCAAAGTACTAACAATATTCAAACTTTCAAGAATAAATAAATGTGATGTAGGATGATAAACACCGCTAAAAATTAAAGTAGCGTCATTAAAAACTTTAAAAATATCTAAAAAAATTTCACAAATATCCCATTGACTAGGATAAAGTGTGATATTTTGAACATGTTGAGAAAAAAACTACATAATGCATCTTTGTATTGAAATGCTTGACATAAAAGAAAATAAGTTGAATTCCAACGTGTTGGAACATCTCTTGAAAATTTAATCGGTTTAATACCATTTATTTTACAAAACTTCGTCCATTCTCTCCTAACTTGAGAATATGACCAAATGAAGTTAAGTGCCGTTTTAATTGGATCAAGGAAAGGTGATAATAATTTTAGACTGTCTTGAACACTTAAGTTAAGGACATGACATGTACAGCGAATATGAAAAAATCGACCCCCTAAATTTGGTTGACATAAGGATTTTAAATCATTGATGGATGCAGTATTTGCAGATGTATTATCAATCCAATTGTTAAAATTTTGTGCAGTAAACAATATTCATCAAAAATTACCTTCATCATTCTATAAATATTATGTGCAGTATGTTGGTAATCAAAAACTCTAAATGCAATAAGTCATTTTTGCATGGTAAATGATGCATCAATCCAATGACAAGTCACACCCATGTATGAGTGTGTTTGCCAATGGTCACTCCAAATATCAGAACATATAGAAATACGACCTTTCATCTCTTTAAATATTTCATTTAAAATAATTTTACCATCTTTATATAATTTAAAAATATGACGTTTTGTTGTGTTTCGAGTCATTCTACATGCAGAAGGGTTTAAAGCATTATGCACGTAATTAGTAAAATGAAGTTTTTCACCAAAGCTTAAAGAAAGATGTGTCATACAAGTTAATTTCGCAAATTCTTCTCTATTTTTTGCATCAGAATATTTAAATAAATCTACAACACTCGTACCTCTACTAGATGATGCGTACCTGGCCATTTGAGTTTGCGTCGTATCAATGCCAAGTTCAACCGGATGATATTTTTCCATGTGTTTGATCATATTGCCGTATCCATCAGAAAATTTATAGGTAACCCCACAATAGGTGCAAATTGCTCGTTGTCAATTATCTTCTAGGCGTTCCAAATAAAAATGAATTTTGAAAATATCCGAGGACCGAGCCTTAACTTCTCTTCTCCGTGATTGTGTACCGACACCGGGCCGCTCTCTTGGGTTGGCATATTTGACATTATATTCTCAGATGAGCTTGCCATTTTCGTTTGAAAAATTAGGAAGAAAAATAAGAAAATTGAATAATTGCGATTTGCGAATGATAACAAATTAACAACTAATTGAATTGAGATTGAGAATAAGATTATAAGAGAATTGTATTGAATTGAGATTGAGAATAAGAGAATTATAGAAAATGAGAGAGTTGAGAATTTGGTGTGTTGAAATAATGAAAAATGAATCCTATTTATAAATTTTTAGAATTTTTTTGATACAAAAAATGCCCCTAAATATAACCGTTTTATTACTGTTATTAGGGATATATTAGTAATTTAGATTTTAATTTATAAATTTTTAAATTTTTTTTTTGCCATTTGGGCAGGGAGCCGTTGGGGAGGGTTCCTGTTGCCGAACTGGTCGGCCACGGTTCCAATTCCGGAACCGGAACCTTCCGGTTCCAACCTGTTCTATTCCGGTTCGGTTCCGGTTCCGAACCAGAACCGTGGCCGGGTCTACCTTTAAGCCTAATTTAATGTAACATGCCCATTAGCCCACCAAACTAAATTTTATTTTCTAATTAATTATTTTTGTTCATCTTAGAAAAATTTTATCCGAGCCACCGATATTTTAATTTAAATAGATTGTAAAATTTTGGCTGTTACAACTCTGAACCCCAAATAATAAACAAATATTTTTAAAAATAAATTTAAATCATTTAAAAATATATTCGTTAAACTATTACATTATCCAAAAATAAAGCATACATGTCCAAAAAATTGATAATATCTATTACTTAAATCTATTACATAAATCACAATATATATTGTAGGTGCTCAGATTTAGCCTTGCAACCAGGGACAGGACAAGCAGTTGAATCTTCCTTAGCATGCCTCCTCAAGGAACTGCAGTGATAATAGACATAAGAGATCAGTTTTACCCCCGGATTCTGAAATCTTCCGAAAACACTAGGATTTGACTTGAGAGGTTAACATGCAAGCATGTTTTAATATGCATAATAACATGTGTAATTACATGTAATGTCATATTAGAGCATGTGTCATGCCAAATGCACACCATGCATCTGGAGGACAATCCAATTTTTGACAAGTGTCAATAAGAAGTTCACACCTACACAAATATAACCTATATAAACCAATGAGCTTGTAGATAATGAGGTTGAAAAATTCATTACTCACTAATATAATTAAAGCATAAGCATACTGCACTCTGGGATTAGCAACTTTATTGCAAATGTAAAGTAAGAATAGAAAGGTTCTAACTTACAAACACACTTGTGGCGTAGTACGTTGGATTTCAGAACAGAGCCTAGAATTCAATTGGACTTCAAATGCCAAGTCCATCAAATCGAAGGTAACAAACATTCCACCTTTGTCACACACTCAGTACAAGTAAAGAAAACACACAAAATCATCCCCTCATTTATTGATCTGTCGAAACACTGAGACAAACAATCAACATTGCTAACAATCTATTACATAATCTCATCACCCACACCATTTCTAACACCAACCATAACAAATTACATGTCTAGCACATTAACATCACCAAACATTCTTTATTAATTTACTAAGGTTACTAATTTGTACACAACACAACATAATCATCTTTCTTATCTAATGATTATCATATAAGAATTTCTTACTCACCAACAACAACATATATATATCAATCATTAACCAAAACTCAAAATTACAAATTATTAAGTGAAATTTCTTACCTCAAGGGGAAGTTGATCTAGGTTTAATTCACTCTCCAAGACTTAGTGTCATGCTTGATTAAACTATTCTTATGCTTGTTTTCTTTTGAATTTTCTTCTCCCTCTTTCAAGGCAACAAAGAGGATATTTGAGATTTGGAGTTTCCTTTGTCATGACAAATGAGCTCTTTGGCTATTGTTTCTTATTTAATTGTTGGGTTTTGTTTTTAATCTACTAAAGTTGTCAAGAGTTTTGTAGAAAACTCTAGCAACTAGGCTTAGGGGCCAGCCAAGGGGAGGCAAAATTAATGGGCTTTATTTGTTTTATTGCAAGCCCTAAATCTCATGCACTGAAATCATCAAGCCTATTAAATTCTCCTAATTGGGTCTAATTGTTCAGGTCACTTTGGTGTGACATTTATAGGCCTTTTAGGCCAAATTTTATGTAACATGCCCATTAGGTCACCAAACTACATTTAATTTCCCAATTAATTATTTTTCTTCATCTCAGGAAAATATTATCCAGGCCACCAAAACTTTAATTTAACTAGATTGTAAAATTTTGGTTGTTATAATTCTTCCCCCTTAAAATGATTCGTCCTCGAATCATATTAAATTGAGTACTTGCCCTATTCATTATTGGAATGTTGACGGGGAATTATCTTCTCTGGACATATTAAGTCTATGGGTGGCCTCTTGCTCCTAGTGACGTTGCCATAACAATTCAACTGGAGAAATCAATTTAGACCGTAGCCTCTTGGAATAATTTCCAAAGCCTCGATGTAAACCAAAAACCTCTATCAGAATTTATCTTTACGGGATGAAGTGTGTAGATTTAGTCAACCTATCCATGATTTCTGAATTGAGTAATTTTCCTTAGTAGTATGTGAGAATCCAACTACGAAACCCATTGAAATATTATTCCGCTTTCATTCAGGAATATCTAGGCTTAAAGCCTTCCCGACGACGCTTAATATTTTGTTTTCGGTTGTTAACATGTAAAACACTTTTTATAAAGAGGCGTTAACTTTCATTAACAATAAATGTCTCTACTTATGAACCTCATTATCTATAAATTCTCATCATGTGTATCTTTTTCCAAATGATCTCGAATTTACTGACTGTAGAGACTAACTTCTCGTACCTCTTTAATCTACTATCTAAAAAACCAATATCACAAAGACAACTCTGCTGCTCATTTACTGATCACTCTCTTTTAATAGGCAGCCATGCTTGCTTTATCGGTATGATACTAATTGGAATGACCATAAACGCTTGACAAATCTACCTATTACTGAGGTTATCGTGGGAAACAATACCATGTTCCCCGGAACTATTCAAACAATACTCCCATTTAAGTAACTCATAGTAATGAATTATCTATTGCAGAAGAGTTACAATAATCTGCCTATGGTGTCCTAATAACCTTATAAGCTTCAGTTCTTTGTCATGTTTGACCAATCGTAGACAATCTTGTATAGCTTTAGTCCTTTGGGATTCTAAACTGATCTCTTCTTATGACATTGCATGGCTCTAAAATATGTCTGATGACAATCAAAATTTACCTTTGGAAAGTTGGCACAAAGCTTATTTTCCTTCGGTCTCTATAACATTCAATGAGGGTATTCTACATGTCTATCAAAGTTGTAGGGCATTTGTAATAATGAAAATAGTATCAACATCTCTTATTACACATCTAGCTTGAAATATTGTTATTCATAATGTCCCTTTTTGAGTTCTGGATTGATGAAATCTAGATCAGAGTTGGCCCTTAGAAAAGATACGATACCTCGTGACTATTCCAACTATGTCATCAATCCTTAACAGTGGATACTTATCCTTAATAATCGATTTTTTAAACTATCTTTAATTGACACACATCCGTAGGGTTCCATTCTTCTTCTTTTGATAAATGATGCAAAATTACTCCAAAGAAACATATTAATGTGGGTAAATTAGGCTACTCATCTAGTCACATCAAGTTCATACAATGGATTCTCCTTGGCATATGCTCTTATGTGTGTATTCGTGGTCAGACATATTGGAGGTGGTGCTAACTGTGTTATAATAGATGAGGAGACTATAGGAAATGCAACTTTATACATAATCTTGTAGTTAGGGTTCCCACTTTTCGGAACTTAATCATATGACGTGATAAAGAGGGAAACAACTCTGGAAATTATTGGTCGTAATCGATTGGGATCTAATAAAACCTGAGTTCGGTATATCATGTTCTAATATTGACGTCTTTTTCCCTTGAACTAACTACTCAACTCTCCTGTTCTAGTATTACTCACATTTTTTAAGGGGGAATATTTAAGGAATAATACTATTCTAAGTTCTTTCTATGCAAACGGGAGATACCATAACCACATTTTTGACGAAAAGAATGTTAACCACTCATTGTCATGACACCAAGCTAAAAGCTTACCAATTCTATTACTCGAACTTGTCGAATTCCAATTACAAGTTCTGATGAATCACGTTCTATGGGAATGAGACCATCTATCTATTTTAGCCACACTTGTAAGGGCTCATGCAATGATTTTTCGCTTCATAATATCTAAGACTTCCACTTTGACATGTCTTTACTCGTGATTACTTAAAGTTCTTTTCCATCAATAGATTCTCACAATGTATTAACAACACACATTAACATAGCCTTTTTATTTATTTATAAATTCTTTCAAGGCAAGACTTGTCAGACTACTTCTGATGAGATAAAGGGTTATCAACTAAATCCAGTTGTCTTGACAAGTCCAAGCAAAGTCTGACTTAACGTTAGAATGTGTTTAGCTATACATTTCATCCAATTGTTCAATCAAGTGAAAGCATTTCTGACAGGAAGTATTCAAAGTCTTACTAATAAGAAATAGTTTATTGACTAGTAAGGAATCAATGTTGAACTCTAGAGACAACTATAAGTCCGAATTAGATATAACTTAGATAATAAGAGAAAAATAATACTCAGAATGAGAAACCAGTCCCATTGTTAGTAGTTGTCTCGAATTGCAATGAGGAAGACTCCGAGAAAGAAGAAACAAGGTTTTGAATTCTCTTTTGATTGGCTCACCAATCTCATCCTTGCATTGATTAAAACTCAATGTGAAAAATGAATAATGTCATTGAATCAACCCAAATTCTCATTAAAACCTCTAATATTATGGGAGGGCTTCTTCCAAAAGCGAATAGCTATAACTTATGATAGTCCTATAGTGTAACTACCGACATCTATCTCCAAACAATCTTAACTTTTGGTAATCCCATTGTGTAACTACTAACTCCTAGCTCCAAACGGTTTTAACTATTCCAACGGGGGTATTAAAATAAGGTAGATAGTTTACTTGTTGGAAAAAAAATTTGTTATAAAATGACGTTGATAAGTGCATGAAAGTTTACTTTGAACATCGCTAATTCAGCTTGATTATCATGTATTTGATCTTAATTATAGTTTATTTTATGTTTTATTATTATGTAGCAATGGAACATGAAGATTGGAGCAATTACATGTTTCGGGACCTTGCGGACGCATCGGAAGCACGCGGGAAGAGCGTAAACATAGAAAGCATAAATCTAGAAATTATGCCACGTGTCACGACGTGCCCTTCATAGCGTCGCGACGCGCCTACGGTCCCTGCACGCATACAAAATCCAGCAAGTTGGGCACCGCGGCGCTAGAAGACTCCAGAAACTTAATTTAGTCGTGTTTGATGCGCACAATGACTCCAGGACTTCTCTATATAAACCCAAGTTCGTCCAAACCCTAAAAAGAGGAGAAAAAGGGAGAAAACAGAGAGAAAACACACAACAAAGAGTTAGAAACATAATTTTGAGAGAGAAGAACGAAGAGCCTCAAGCCAGACAGGATGTCTCTCCGGACTATCTAGGCCATGTCTCTCTTTTACATGGAGAACTAATCTCCTAGGCAAAGCTAGGGATGAACTCTTGTAATTGATTTCTTATGTTCATGTTTGGATTCTTGGATGCTTTTTAACGTTTAATAAAATTGATATTTTGTCATTCTTTATTAGATTTTGATTTATGAATCCAGAGATTGTATTTTTCCAACTTGCATTTAGGAATAGTCATACTTCTTCTATGTGTGATTGGGGAACCCAGTTGTGACTGGTAAAGTTGTTTTATGAGTTGACCTTCTGCTGCAGTATTGCCTGTAGGTATATTGTCGACGTTAGATACCCGTCATAACGATAACTTTGTGTGTTGTTAACATAGAAAAAGTAAATCATCGATTACCTTAGAATTTAATGTGTTTTGAATTTAATATCTTCTGATTGTTGGTTTGGGATGTGAAACCTTCAATTGAGTAATAAAAGGAATCAATAACTGAATATAGGAAGTTGATACAAGAGGGATTCCCGACGTTTTGCTGTTTCTCTCTACTGATAACTCTTAAGTATCTTCCAAAGTTTTTATTTCATATTACCAACTCAATCATTATCTTTCCATTAAGTTATTGCTAACATTTTTATTTAAGTAAATTAGTTTCTTGTAATCATCTCTCTGAGGAATCGACACCCAACTATACTGCGATAACCGCAAGAATTTTTTGGGCGTATCAAATTTTGGCGCCGTTGCCTGGGAGACAGTTTACAATTTGAAGAAGCAGGTTTGCTTAGTCAACAACAAAGCGGTAACTTCGTTCTATTTTACTTTTTGATTTGATTTTACTTATTTTATTTCAGTTTTAATTTTTGTTTTGATTTTGTTTATTTATTTATTTTTGTTTCTAGATTTACTCGTGTTTAATTGCATGCCTACATAGGGATAAGTTTGGTAGATTTTTTAGGATTGAAGAGGAAAACTCAGACTCAGAAAGTTTGTTTGATAATCTTTTTGCCACACCATCCACATCTAGCACACACATTATGAGTGAGTACGAGAGACAACCCATGAAGACTCTTGAGGAGTACCTTCATCCCACTCGTACAGCTACACCATCATGCATCATGTTTCCTCCTAATGCACCACATATAGATTTTAAACCTGGAATGATATAGTATCTCCCAACCTTTCATGGTTTGGAGAACAAGAACCCTTATGCGCATATTAGGGAGTTTGAAGAGGTTGTAGAAACTTTTCATGACCGATTCGGGACTACAGACACAATTAGACTTAAGTTCTTCCCCTTTGCCCTTAAGGATAGAGCTAAAAGCTGGTTGTACTCTTTGAGACCTCATTCAATAGGATCATGGGTGAGATGACACAAGCATTCTTTAATAAATACTTCCCACACCATTAGACCAATGCCCTGAAAAGAAAAATCTCTACCTTCTCCCAGAAAGACAGTGAAATCCTTTATCAAACTTGGGAGAGGTTTAAGGAGATGTTAGCTAGTTTTCCTTACCATGGGTATGAGAGTTGGCACTTAGTAAGTTATTTTTACGACGGTCTAACCCCTAGAGAGCATAAATTTGTTGAGACAGTGTGTAATGGTGAGTTTATCCGAAAGGGCCCTGATGAGGCATTAGAGTATTTAAATGACCTAGCTGAAAAATCCCACACTTGGACTGGACCTAATGCCTTGGATAGCACTGATAGGACACATCCCACTCCTTCTAGCGGAGGCATACACCACTTTAGGGAAGATGGTAGTCTTAGAGCTCAGGTTGAGCTATTAACTAGAGAGATAGGAGCCTTAAAAGCCAATGATAGCAAAACTATGCATGCGGTAGCCCAGTTAGAACCCCAAGAGGTATGTTTAATGTGTAAGGGGATTGACCATCCGACCCAAGAGTGTCCTTTCTACGGTGAGATGAGGGAAACATATGAGGAACAATGCAATACCTTGGGGATGTATAAGAAATCTTATACACCGTACTCAGATACTTATAATCCTGGTTGGCGGAACCACCCAAATTTTAGTTGGAAACATGAGTCTCAACAGCCCACTCAAACATCACAGCCTAGAAGTTACAGTTCCCTACAGTATCACACACCTGCCATTCTTAGGAATTCCTTAGAAGACACTATTCATTTATAGAGGCCCAGAGTAAAACCAATCAAAGGTTTGAGTCATTGATAGCTCAAGTAGTTGAAGACAGTAAGGAGATTAAGAGTCAAGTCTCTAAGTTGACTAATATCCTGAGTGTGCAAAAACTAGGAAAATTCACATCTCAAACTCAACCAAATTCACAAGGGAAACACATGGCACAGGCTAATCATGAGACATCCAACGTAAAAGGTGTTAATGCCATAATCACTAGGAGTGGTAAGGAAATAGGCTTGCAGGACACCTCCAACATTATATGTGACCCTAAAGATAGTAGTACCAATATTCCTCAAGAAGAACAAGTGCCATATATCCCAGTTAGAGTACCTTTCCCTCAAGCTCTTAGGCCTATTGCGAGAGCTACAGACCCTAGTGGTGAGATCTTAGAACATTTAAAGCAAGTAAAGATTAAACTTCCTTTTGTTATATATAATCAAACAGGTTCCCACATATACGAAGGTTTTGAAGGATCTATGCACTATGAAAAGAAAGCATCATGTGAAGAAGACAAAATTCTTAACAAAACAAGCAAGTGCAGTGATTGACCAGAGGCCCCACCAAAATACAAAATTCTGGGAAGCCCCACTATTATTTGCTACATTGGCACATATGAGTTTAATCAAGCTTTATTAGATTTAGGTGCTAGTGTTAATCTTATGTCATATTCTATTTATCTACAGCTCAAACTTGGAGAGATTAAATCCACATTTGTGGTTTTACAGTTAGCTGACCGCTTTATCAGAACAGCACGAGGAGTAGTTGAGGATGTTTTACTACAAATTGATAAATTCTACCACCCTATTGATTTTCTGATTTTAGATATTCAATCTGTGGTTAACACTGAGTCAAAAATCCCTCTCATCTTAGGTAGACCTTTTGCTGTTATAGCTAACACTCTTATTAATTGCAGGAATGGTCTCATGAAGTTATCATTTGGGAATATGACACTGGAGGTGAATAACTTTCATGTTGAGAAACGACCATGAGATGATGATGAGTGTTAGTACACATACCTGATAGACAAAGTCTTACCAAAGACAGGCTCTACACCATATGAATCTAACCCTCCCGAATTGGAATTGATTCTAAAGAACCGTAAAAAGAGGAAAATGAGAGTTAGTCTCACTTGAAGATGATCCCTGAAAAGTTAAAAAGAAGGTTGAGCCACGTTTTCTATATATGTAGCCTTAAATTTCAACCATCAGTAGACCCTTGGGGGATCCATGGATGAGCTGCCACAGTTAGAGAAAAATTCATTTTCATGCCTTAATCACCAAGGTTTGCCGAAGAAGAAAGAACATGGGACCATTTGGTCCGCTACATGTAAGCCACCATGACAATTGGGTGGTTACGTCTGGTTGAAGACATTAAACTTAGCGCTAGCGGGGAGGCAACCCTTACATCTGTAATTATTTTTGTTTATTTCTTTTGTTTTCTTTACTTTAATGTTATTTTATTGTGTGTTAATTTCATGTTTTTTATTTTCATGAGTATTTATGCAGGTGTTAGCACAACCTACACAGCTCACACAACCAAAGTATCACTAGCAGGAGCATGATCAACTTCATGCACGGTAATGTTATTCCTTAATTCTTTTTCTTTATATTTATCTTACATTGAGGACAATGCAAGTTTTAAGTATGAGGGTGTAGGCATGTAGTGATAATATTAATACCTGTTATATAAAAAAAAATTGTTTATTTTTTGTCCTTAATACTAAAGCATAAATCCAATGATGCATATTGTTTGTTTTAGGACGAACACTTAGAAACGATAATTTCTTTAATGTACTATATTTGATGCCTTGAGTAGTTGATCTAGGTTAGACTGGTAAGCACTTAACTATAGGTTCTTAGCAGTGAAAACCTAGGTAGTGGCAAAGTGACTAGTTGAAGAAATTACATGTCGATGAATGACCGTTTGCTTAGATGTCTATCCTGATTTGCTAGTGTTATGATGTATGGTATAAATAAAAAGAGAAAGTCTTGAAAGAAAGAAAAATAAAAGAAAAAGAAGAAATTAAACCACTTATAACCGATAAGCGTGAAGCTATCCATGGGCGAGTGTTAGGACCACCACGAGGAGAAATGCTACATTAAAGGGTGGGTGTGTTAAAAAAAAGAGACAAGAAAAATCATACCATATTGAGCACAGAAAGACAATTACAGAGCACAAATGAGATATCTAGGTTGGTTTGACAAATCAGATCCCAATTTTTAAATAAAATCATTGAGTTGGCTTACCTAGGAATTAAGCTGTGAATGAACATTTACACACGCACTGTGAGTCTGGCTTAGATGATTTATTCAAGGACTTTGATTCGAGTTGCTTTGAGTACTTTGAAGGTTCTCTGATTTCATTACTAGGCGTTCTTTGAGGACAGTCATATGTGTAACTATTGGGACTATTTCATTTTGTTATTTTTGCATGATTGCATGTGTTTCGAATGACATTTGTGGGTATCGTCATTGTAAGCCCTCACGAGACTATAACTCGTCCACTAGGGCCACCTACAGGTTTAAAGGCTTGTTGCATACGCTAAATACAATCGTGATCCCTACGAAAGTGGCTTAGATAAATTTTATTTTTAATTTAGTTTAGTTTTTATTTTCTTTTTGCGCTTGAATTGCTAGAGACTAGCAATAAGCTGGTTGTGGATTGTGATAAGTGCATGAAAATATACTTTGAACATCGCTAATTCGGCTTGATTATCATGTATTTGATCCTAATTATAGTTTAATTTATGTTTTATTATTAGGGAGCAATGAAACATGAAGATTATAGCAATTACACATGTTTCGGGACCTTGCGGACACATAGCACGCTGGAAGAGCGAAAACACAGAAAGCATAAATCCTGAAATTATGCCACGCGTCGCGACGCGCCCTTCATGGCGTCGTGATGCGCTATCGATCCTGCAAGCATACAAAATCCAGCAAGTTAGGCACCGCGGTGCTACTTGCCTGCGCCACGGCGCCCCGGAAGACTCCAGAAACTTAATTTGGTCGTGTTTGATGCGCACAATGACTCCAATACTTCTCTATATAAACCCAAGTTCGTCCAAACCCTAAAAAGAGGAGAAAATGGGAGAAAAATAGAGAGAAAACACACAACAAAAAGTTAGAAACATAATTTTGAGAGAGAAGAACGAAGAGACTCAAGCCAGACATGATGTCTCTCCGATCTAACCAGGCTATGTCTCTCTTCTACATGGAGAACTAATCTCATAGGAAAAGATAGGGATGAACTCTTGTAATTGATTTTTTATGTTCATGTTTGGATTCCTGGATGCTTTTTAACGTTTAATAAAATTGATGTTTTGTTATTCTTTATTATCGTTTGATATAGGAATCCATAGATTGTGTTTTTCTAACTTGCATATAGGAATAGTCATGCTTCTTTTGTGTGTGATTAGGGAACCCAGCTATGACTGGTCAAGTTATTTTATGAGTTGATCTTCTGCTGCAGCATTGCATGTGGGTATATTGTCGACGTTAAATAGGTCATAACGATAACTTTGTGTGCTGTTAACATAGAGAAAGTAAATCATCGATTACCTTAGAATTTAATGTGTTTTGAATTGAATATCTTCCGATTGTTGGTTTGGGATGTGAAACATTCAATTGAGTAATAAAAGGAATCAATAACTGAATATAGGAAGTTGATATAAGAGGGATTCCCGACACTTTGTTGTTTTTCTCTACTGATAACTCTTAAGTATTTTCCATAGTTTTTATTTCATATAACCAACTCAATCATTATCTTTCCATTATGTTATTGCTAACGTTTTTGTTTAAGTAAATTAGTTCCTTGTAATAATCTCTTTGAGAAATCACACCTCAACTATACTGCGATAACTACAAGTACTTTTTGGGTGTAATCAGACGTATTCATGGAGAGCCAAGAAAATAACAAGAAGGGTACGAGTACAAATGTACTACAAATTCTGACTATTGGAGACTGTTGCTAACATATAAGTAAATGTACTATGGTATTTACGATATGCTGGAATCGCTATATAACTACTACACTTTTACTCTAAACCACTTGATTAAATATAAAGTTTCCAATATTCCTTTTGATTTAAATTCAACTCTTTATCTCAACACTACTACTGTGGGAGGTGTAGCTGACCTCCCAACCAACTCAGCACCATGCGGTACTTCGACATATCAAAATTTAAACAAAAGTGGCAGGATATCTTCAAATAGAAAATTAACTAAAAATGTGGCATACCAAGTGAAAATCAACTTATGTCTGGGGTTTGTTTTTCTTTTTCTTCATGGAAGAATTAAAGAGAATGGAAAGGTTCTAAATCCTTATAGGCAACTCATCGATTCCCGATATTCTTATCAACCTCATCGTAAGAGAATTATATCTTAAGGGCAGATAACAATTAATTCAATGCCCTAACTACGTGTCCTAGAACCCATTGGACTATAAAACTTATTACTCATAAGAGAGTTATGTTAGTGTCTCTAAGACATGCCCAAGATCCTAAAATATGATTCGTAGTGTGAATTATCAAGTAGAGTTGCAGAAAAAACTTACATTGATTTGGTGGAAATTTCAAAAATCTCCAATCTATGATGAAGCTCCAAGCTTTGATATGTTGTTCCAACTCTTGGGTGAGTTTCCCTATCACATTGATTCAACTCTCCAAGTGATAGCTTGTATGAATTTTTGAAGCAAAAATTCAATCCCAATTTGAGAGAGAATTCGGCAATGGCTATGGAGAAGAAAAAGAGAAGTGTGAATAGTATTGTGTTTTGGTTGTTGTGTGTATTAAATAATCTAATTACTTTTTCCAAATACTTCCATCACAATTTGACAAGTGATATAAGTTGTGGGTCCCACCACTTTAAATTCTAAATTTAAGTTGGCTCACACAACTAAACTTTGGGCCCGGATTCGTTTAATCCGATTATTAACCTATTTTCCGTCGCTAAATAATTAAATCAAATTTAATTAAACAATTATGCCTCGCAAAATTATTACGATAGTCGCTTACGAATTAATTCCAAATTAATTCGTTCGCTCGAATTAAAATCCAATTTTAATTCCGTATTGAAATCCAATTTCAATAATATATCCGATATATTATTTTAGCCCAAATAAATAAATTAAATAGAAAAATCCAATTTAACTATTAAATTTATTTTATCGATTAATTCCAAATTAATCATGTTCTCTCTTCTAGACGAATTTAATCCCAGATAAATTCTTGTTGTAATTAATCCCAGATTAATTTTATCTCTCATAATTAATCACAGATTAATTCTATTCAAGTCAAATGTCATCGGTGAATCTTTGGGAAGCGACCCAAGAGATTCCTGGATATATTGGGAGTAAATACGGTCATCGGACTATCCGAACACGTGCATACCCCGTACCACGTTCTCACCGATTTACAGGACATGGTTGGCTTCTAGCAAAACACCGTGCCTACCAAATTCTCTAGAAAAATCCTATGAGGAATATAATCTGTATCAGGTGTAGTAATACAATGTAATACGTAATATGATCCAGTATCGAATGTCACATGCTAGGCCTAGGGCTGGCGCTGTGTCTACCTCGTACGAAGCATTTATCGGATCCTGCATAACTAGTCTCTGTAATCGGATAGTCATGACCTAGTCATACTATCTCGATAGCTACAGTATTTAAGAGTACTAGTACCGTATCCTGCGTGACCATCATCTCCATATGACTGAAGTGATACTCCCATTTGACATCATATCCAATATAATACGATTCTCAGTAAACCCAGCAGAGGCGTACACAGAACCTGTTAAAGCTCCAAACGACCAATACCAAAGTAAACTGATTGTCGCAAGTAATAACGATGCAAGTCTCAAGTTAAAGATCACATACACCTACCCTAATTCGGATTCCCATAGACACATAGTCATAATACCAATGAGACTCCGATGGGTCTATCAAGAGCGAAGCTGTTCTCGGTCCAACGGCTAACAGAACCTCTTATCACACTTGCATAAGTATCCAATACTTAAATATATGAGAACTATATCGTTAAGCTTCCATAACGCGCACAAGTGTAATACTAGTCTATTCCACATTATCGATGTCCAGTCTCGACAATACTGCGACTAAGGATATTTAATGATTAAACCGTTCATAGATTAATATTGTCTCATATCTTATTAATCCGATTTAACCATATGGACTTTTACCATTATATATATCCAAGTAATCAAATTACAATAATGATAAAATAGCAATTTCCTTCTGTCACATAGTTAATTTGTACAAAAATATCATGTTCCTTACAAATAGTGATGCTATGGGTCATAATTGTCCAACAATCTCCCACTTGGCGTATATCCAATCACTCAGGTATCTAACACCTGAACTATGTACATGTCGCTCAAACGTTTGCTGAGAAATAGCTTTCGTCAGCGGATCTACAATGTTGTCATTTGATGCGATCTTCTCGATCTTCGTATCGCCATGATGTATGATCTCACGAATCAGAGGAAATCGTCGAAGTACATGCTTGGATCGTTGATGAGACCGCGGTTCCTTAGCCTGTGTTATAGCCCATTTATTGTCACAATATAAAGGTACGGGCTCAGGTGCTAACGGAACTACTCCTAATCTAATTAGGAATTTACGAATCCAAACTGCTTCCTTTGGTGCCTCAGCTGAAGCAATATATTCCGCTTCTGTTGTTGAATCGGCAACAGTCTCTTGCTTGGAAGATTTCCAGCTCATTGCTTCGTTGTTCAACGAAATATGTACCCTGATTGCGACTTACAGTCGTCTTTATCGGTTTGGAAACTTGCATCGACGAACCCAGTCACCTCAAGTTCTCCATCCCCATAGACTAAAAAAGAATATTTAGTTCGTCTAAGATACTTAAGGATGTTCTTTGAAGCAATCCAGTGACCATCACATGGATCGGCCTGATAGCGACTGAACATGCTCAAAACATATGAGACATCAGGTCGCGTACATATCGTGGCGTACATGATCGGTCCGACTGCGGAAGCATACGGGATCCGAATCATTGCATCTCTCTCATCTTGAGTTTTAGGACACATATCCTTAGATAGAGAGACGTAATGTGACACTGGAAGCAGCCCCCTCTTGGACTGATCCATGTTGAATCTCTTCAACACTTTGTCAATGTATGAGCTCTGAGAGAGTCCAAGCAATTTTCTGGATCTATCCCGGTAGATCATTATTCCCAGAATAAAGGCTGCTTCTCCTAGGTCTTTCATGGAGAATTTTAATGAAAGCCAAGCGTTCACCGATTGTAGCATGGGAATGTCATTTCCAAGAAGCAATACATTATCAACGTATAGGACAATGAATGTCAGTGTGCTCCCACTAACCCTCTTATATACACAAGAATCATCTTCGTTTTGAATGAAACCATATTCTTTTATGATCTCATCATAACGTTGGTTCCAAGAACGCGATACTAGCTTCAATCCATAAATGGATCGGTTTAACTTGCAAACCTTGTTTGCATGTTTTGGCACGAAAAAACTGTCAGGTTGTTGCATATAAACATCCTCTAAAAGGTTTTCGTTAAGGAAAGCGCTTCTGACATCCATATGTCATATTTCATAATCGAAATATGCAGCAATAGCAAGCATTATCCGAATGGATTTCATCATGGCAACGGGTGAAAAAATTTCGTTGTAATCGACACCATGTCGTTGAAGATACCATTTCACTACAAGCCTAGCTTTGTACGTTTCCTCATATGTAGCCGGTTCATCTTCTTCAATAAGATTAATGTCTACATGAGGTGAGATCAGAAACTCATACCTCTCAGGTTATTTTCTGACTCTCTCCGACCTACGTGGTTCTTGTGTATGAAAAGATTGTGGAATAGTCACATCTCTGATGGACTGTTGGTGTTCTGTGAGGGGTCGGTGCCAGGAACAGTATCACTCTGATATTCATCGAGTTCTACTTTCCTCCCACTTATCACTGCATCTATGAATTCTTTTTCGAGGAAAACTGTATGAAGAGCAACAAATATCTTGTTCTCTTGTGGGTTGCAAAAGTAATCTCTTTTGGTTTCCCTGGGATAACCTACAAATAGGCACTTATCCGATTTGGATTCTAGTTTGGTACCATCCAAATGTTTAACATTTGCCCAGCATCCCCAAATCTTCAGGAATGAGAAACCCAGTTTCTTTCATGTCCATATCTCATATGGAATCTGTCCAACGGATTTTGACGGAACCTTATTCAAAATAAGTATTGCGCTGTTTAATGCGTATCCCCATAAGGAAATTGGTAGCTCAGTGTGACTCATCATTGACCTTACCATGTCCAACAAAGTTCAGTTTCTCTGTTCGGACACACCGTTTAATTGAGGTGTTCCGGGAGGAGTCCATTGCGAAAGAATACCATATTCTCTCAAGTAATCTTGAAACTCATTGCTTAAGTATTCTCCACCACGGTCCGACCGTAATGTTTTAATACTTTTGCTAGTCTGTTTTTCTACTTCGTGTCAAAACTCTTTGAATTTCTCAAAAGTTTTCGACTTGTGTTTCATAAGATACACATAACCATAACACGATGCATCATCCGTAAAGGTTACGAAGTATTCATATCCACCTCTAGCCTGGATAGACATGGGCCCACATACATCACTATGAACGAGGGCTAACAGCTCGGTGGCACGTACAACTTTACCACTAAAAGGTGTTTTAGGTATTTTGCCTAACAAACAAAATTGGCAGACATCATATAAATTAGGGTCAAATCCGTCCAAGTATCCATTCTTCAAAAAAGTGGATATATGAGTCTTGTTAATGTGTCACAGACGACAATGCCATAAATAAGTCTCATATGTTTTACTCAATTTGAGCCTTTTTTTTGTCATGTTATATGTTTGAGATTCATTTATATTCAAAATATAAAGACCATTATTAACATATGTTGTACATATCAAAATGTCATCTTTATATACAAAACACACAGTGTTCCGAAATACAAAGGTATACCCGCATCAGGTTAAACTAGATACAGAGATGATGTTCCTAGTCAAACTGTGTACAAAATAACAGTCATCTAATGTAATTACATGCCCCAAGGGCAAATTCAAAACATAGGTGCCAACGGCCAAAACAACGACTCTCGTCCCGTTTCTGACTCGTAGGTCGATCTCACCTGAAGTCAGTCTCCTGCTAATCTTCAGATCCTGCACATCAGTACATATGTGAGTACCACATCCAGAATAAAAAATCCAATTTTTAAAACCAGTAGTGGACATGTTTATTTCAATAACAAACATATCTGAAGCCGAAGTCTTGCCCGCCTTCGATTCATTCAAGTGTGCCTGGTACTTACGGCAGTCACGTTTTCAGTGACCCCGTTTGCCATAATGTAGGCAGACATCTTGGGATATGTCATTTATCTTCCCAGAAGACTTTGACGATTTAGCCTTGCCCTATTTATTTTTCTTTTTCACACCCCAGAAGCCTTCGGCCAAGCCTTGACCTTATGGGATGTCGAAGTAAGATGCACCTCGCGCTTCTTGCCCTTCAGAAGCTCTGGCTCTGCCTATTTCAGCATCGCCATTAACTCTCCAAGAGTATTTTCTTGGTTCATCATATTGTAGTTCATGACGAACCCACCCAGCAGTCGGGCAAAGAGTGTAAGATCAAATATATGGAAGTCTCGGTCTCGAAGGTAATGCCCAGCTGACCTAGCTATTCCATGTCAGTAATCATCTGTGACACGTAGTGTTCGACAGATGTACCCTCTGACATACGCGAGCGAAAGAGCTTCTTTTGCAAATCGTACTTCTGAGATCTAAGGTTAGATCTGTGAAGATCCTTCAATTTCAACATCATGTTATAAGGATCCAATCCTTTGTTCTGACGACAAAATTGAGTAGTCATTGTAGCAAGCATGACGGATTGCAGTAAAGTTATCATCACGATGAGTCTTCCAAAGCTCATGCTCTACTGGATGCTCAAGTCCGGGCTCAGGCCCGAGAGGTCTCTCTATAACATAGAGTAACTTCTCGGCTCCCATGATTATCATGAGATTCATTTCCCAATCTGGAAAATTGGCGCTGTTAAAGACATTCTCGCTCATGATAATGTCATTAACACTAATCTTTCCAGCCATCTTGATTGCCATAATCCAACTATCCAATCAAAGATTTAGGGTACACTCAAAATGCAATGGTTACTATAGTCCAACTATATAACCAACTACAAGTGGAGTAGTGTCTTGTACAGTCTAACTATTCAAAGAAAGTAATAAATGATATTAGTCCAACTAATATATTATATATATATAACCTCCCACTATTTTTTGACGAGCCTCTAACCCTCTGTTGAGTACTCGGGAAACCTAGTTTCCTAGTGGGCTAGGATCCCGTTAATAATACACAACCTTGACTTTGGCCAACAAGCTGTATAAAACTTAACTAGGCAGATCTCTAAGATCAATTGGATCTCATTCAATTCCTAGATCCGGTAGGTGGACCTCCAAGTCCGAAACATATATCCAATATATATCCTAACATGTTTCCTCTGAATCAACTAAGCATTGGCTTTGGCTCAACAAGCTTAATGATTCCAGTTAAGCGCGACCCATTGACAGTGGGAAAGCTTCGTAATCAACGTCGATATACAGAAATGACCTTGACTTTGGCCAACAAGTCACAACTGCCCAAGACATGCGATGTATAATAAAGCTTCCATGGTTCAAACACATCCGCGATGGACAATGATCTTGACTTTGGCCAACAAATCAAAGCCAATCTTGGATCTTGAGAGAGAACCACTCAATGGAAGAGAAAACGCTTAATATTAAAGTTAGGGTATTTTTCGTAAATTGGCAACCAATTTATTATCTTTGATTAGATCTCATCATTCACCAATAAACATGCATTCTAAAAGCATAATAAGGCGCGATAAAATTAATAATGATATGCGGATAGATATTCACAATTTGTTCCTAAAACAAATCTCTCTCTTTCCTCTCTCCCGCTAGCACTTTACATTCTTTTACCCAATTACATAACACTATAAGAAACCTCATTTACATTGAGGGGAATTGGTGAGAAGAGAAGTACAATGATTAATACATTATTCCAAATATCACATTAATTCAATTAAAGTGTAATTAACATAATTAATTAATTAATCTAATATTTCCAAAACATTAATTAATCTAATTAATCATGCTTAAACATTCCAATTCATGTCCAACACAAATTGAAGCAAAATCAAGTCTTCCAACAACATGCATCTCACGGCAATAGCAAGAAAATATTATTCAATTTTGATTTCAATCCAATTAAATCAACAATTAACATTTATTTCTTGCTTATAACAAATCCAAGTGTATAATTTCAAAAAATTACCATGAGATAACTAGGGCATAATATTCGGCCAACCTTAGTGAATTAGAGAAATTTTGATCCAATCAATTTTCACAAATCCAACAATGCATAACTTTAAGCTATCATCATCTAACATCAACCAAACAATCAATTTTGAATTTACATGCTCCAAGCATAAAATCCCCAAATTAAAGTTCATAAATCCTAGATTTCAAATCACATTTAGAAGGCTCTGATATCATTGTTAGTGTCTCTAAGACATGCCCAAGATCCTAAAACATGATTCATAGTGTGAATTATCAAGTAGAGTTGCGGAAAAAACTTACATTGATTTGGTGGAAATTTCCAAAATCTCCAATGTAGGATGAAGCTCCAAGCTTTGATATGTTGTTCCAACTCTTAGGTGAGTTTCCCTATCACCTTGATTCAACTCTCCAAGTGCTAGCTTGTATGAATTTTTGAAGCAAAAATTCAATCCCAATTTGAGAGAGAATTCGGCAATGGTTATGGAGAAGAAATAGAGAAGTGTGAATAGTGTTGTGTTTTGGTTGTTGTGTGTATTAAATAATCCAATTACTTTTGCCAATTACTTCCATCACAATTTGACAAGTGATGTAAGTTGTGGGTCCCACCACTTTAAATTCCAAATTTAAGTTGGCTCACACAACTAGACTTTGGGCCCGGGTTCGTTTAATCCGATTAAACTAATTTTTCGTCGCTAAATAATTAAATCAAATTTAATTAAATAATTATGCATCGCAAAATTATTCCGATAGTCGAATACGAATTAATTCCAAATTAATTCGTTCGCTCGAATTAAAATTCAATTTTAATTCCGTATTGAAATCCAATTTCAATTAATATATCTGATATATTATTTTAGCCCAAATAAATAAATTAAATAGAAAAATCTAATTTAACTATTAAATTTATTTTATCGATTAATTCCAAATTAATCGCGTTTTCTCTTCTAGACGAATTTAATCCCAGATAAATTATTACCGCAATTAATCACAAATTAATTTTCCCTCTCATAATTAATCCCAGATTAATTCCATTCGAGTCAAATGTCATCGGTGAATCTTTGGGAAGCGACCCAAGAGATTCCTGGATATGTTGGCAGTAAATACGGTCATCAGACTATCCAAACACGTGCGTACCACGTACCACGTTCTCACCGATTTACAAGACATGGTTGGCTTATAGCAAAGCACCGTGCCTACCCAATTCTCCAGAAAAATCCTCCGAGGAATATAATCTGTATCAGGCGTAGTAATACAATGTAATGCGTAATACGATCCAGTATCGGATGTCACATGTTAAGTCTAGGGCTGGCGCAGTCTCTGCCCCGTACGAAGCATATATCGAATCCCGCGTAACTAGTCTCTGTAATCGGTTAGTCATGACCTAGTCATACTATCCTGATAGATGCAGCATTTAAGAGTACTAGTATCGTATTCTGCATAACCATCATCTCCATATGACTGAAGTGATACTCTCATCTTGACATCACATCAAATACACTACGATTCTCAGTAAACCCAGCAGAGGCGTACACAGAATCTGTTAAAGCTCTAGACGACCAATACCAAAGTAAACTGATTGTCGTAAGTAATAGCGATGCAAGTCTCAGGTTAAAGATCACATACACCAACCCTGATTCAGATTCTCATAGACATATAGTCATAATACCAATGGGACTCTGAGGGGTCTATCCATAACGAAGCTGTTCCCGGTCCAACAGCTAACAGAATCTCTTTTCACACTTGCATAAGTATCCAATACTTAAATATATGATAACTATGCCGTTAAGCTTCCATAACGCGCACAAGTGTAATACTAGTATATTCCACATTATCGATGTCCAGTCTCGACATACTACGACTATGGATATTTAATGATTAAACCGTTCGTGGATTAATACCGTCTCATATCTTATTAATCCAATTTAACCATATGGACTTTTATCATTATATATATCCAATTAATCCAATTACAATAATGATAAAATAACAATTCCCTTCTGTCACATAGTTAATTTGTACAAAATCACAATGTTCTTTACAAATAGTGATGTTATGGGTCATGATTGTCCAATAAGTCAAGGTATGAGGGGTGTACTTATTTATTCCGAAAAAGGAAGCTTTCATTGAAGGAATGTTAGTATTGGCTGGTGAGCCATAAAAGATTATTATTTGAAGGATTAGAACACTATATGTACTTTAGATTATGTAATGGATTCCAATTAATATTTCGTTATTCCTTGTACTACCATTTTTGTTCGAGATTAAGGTTGTTATATAGTTTACTCGTAGTCTACTTGTATGTGATGTTATTATGCTGCTAGAGTTCTTTCTATATTCCCGTTCCCGAATAATTTCGGCTTATTACCCCATTATTCCTGAATGAATGGTGTAGCTAACTCTCAACATACTTTGGCACCTTTCCACAAATTCACATATCTGATTCCTATTTCTGGTTGGAAAATTATCTATGAATGGGCTCGGCTATCTTTATAGAATATTTCATATTAAGGTAAATCCAGACATACTAAAGAATCGAGGATACTGAAGAGTAGCCTTTTATATATGGATACCCCGATCATACCACATACATAAGACATTATCACCCTCCCACTACAATCACTGACCCCTAGACCATGCTCTGATACCATCTTTGTAACATCCCCATTACGGAGATGTTACCGACAGGTGATGGATTCTCACCACCACCCCAAGCCTCTAACTATTTATAAACTTCTTTGATTATTCCTTTAACTATGTTACCCTAATAGACATTTATTAAACCATTTCTCGAACAAATTAATGTTATAAAAACAAACTCAATAAAATTAAATAAATACTTATACTTTATACAAATAACATTATAGACATTTAAACTTGACTCACACCGATATACATGCATTCTATCTGAATGTGAATAATAAACTTAGCATGACGAACCCATACTCTAGTGAATGCGGTAAACTAAACTTCTCGATCTCAGCTCCTGTTCGGATATGACTCACCAGATAAAGCAACCTGCAAAACAAATTGTGGAGTTAGGGGTCAGATCGTTTGAACGACCTGGTAAGTGGATACTAAAAATAACATAATCAAATAAAAGTCCATATGTATAAACTCATCGGAATCTTAAAACCATTAACAAAATCTCATATCATACTTTCTCGAAATAGTCAAGCGTCCATTACCCGAGTCGCGCATAAAGATCAAGTAATATTCGAACAAGACCATGTCGATAGAGGGTAGTGGGCTGGCTATTTTCAGATGGTCTGAACCCCATAACAAACACCCAATGGAGTCGGAACGAAACATATACAAGCGCCACAGAGGGTCAAAAGTAAAAAACTATCAAGCATCGTAATGGAAACAGATTTTCAAGCATCTCAACCAAAATATAGTTTTATGGTTTAAAAACATCAAAATATTTTCAAGCGTCGAAAAGGAAACATATAATCATAAACGTATTCAAAACATGTATCTGAAATCATTTCTTTTAAAACACTTATAAAAATAACTTCAAATATTAAAATATTAAATCAAAAATCAAAATATAACAAAAATATAGATATCCACTCACAATGCTATGGAAAATCGAGAGCAGTACACGGCGTGGACCACCGTCCAGTATCCTGATGTCGATCTGAAGCCAAAACAACTGTTAGTTTCTATAACTCGGAATATTTTCATATGACATGAAAGAATATGTAATGTATGGAATCTTAATATTTCTGAATATATGAGATATTTATGGTATCAATGAATTTTACGGCTTAGATTTCGAGTTACGCAGGTGTGATAGCGAAATCCAAAATTCTGCCAAATCGTTAAAATCCTTTACTCAATAGTTAACTTCGAAATGTCACTACAATTAAATGGAATGAAATCAAGGGCTGAAATTTTAATAGAATAGTCCCTAGTGTGCCTAGTTTATGTCGGTTCTTACATCTCTCAGTTTCGATTACGGAAACTAATGCTCTAAATCGAAATTCAGGGGTTGTTAAAGAAACAAAAAAACTGGGTGTAGTCGCAGCAGGTCACCCAACTTCAAAAATTTGGTTCGGCCTCATCTAAGTCATCTTAATTCTAAAAATTCTAATTTTTGGATATGTTACTCCCTTATGTGTCTAGTTTATCTAGAATTTTACGGATCTTGATTTTGACCTACAAGCTCAACTTATAACTTATAAGCATATAATTCAGTCTGTTCGGATTGCTCTGCTACCATACTTACTTCCTTAATTTTCTAATTCACTCATTCTAACTTCTAAGTACTTCTAATTCAGCCACTAAAAGTATGCATTTTAACATTATAATTATAAAATTTCATGTCTAAAACATAGTAATTCTCATATTCCTAAACTACCGAAACCAGCCCCCTAACCCAGGCCACCAGTTCATCACTTTTACTACACAATAAATTTATCATTCTAAGCTATTTACCATCTCCCAATACAAGTTACCATTTCAACCTTCTAATACACGATAATTTTGTCAACAATATATATATCATCACCTAACAACTTATTCAAATCCCAAACACGCTCACATAACCTAACACTTCAATTACACACTCAATATAAGTAAAGAAAACACACAAAATAATCCCCTAATTTCTTGATCTGTCGAAACACTAGGACAAAAAATCAACATTGCTAACAATCAATTACACAATCTCATCACCCACACCATTTATAACACCAACCACAACTAATTACATGCCTAGCACATTAACAACACTAAACATACTTTATTAATTTACTAAGGTTACTAATTTATGCACAACACAACATAATCATCTTTGTTATCTAATGATTATCTTATAACAATTTCTTACTCATCAACAATAACGTATATATCAATCATTAACCAAAACCCAAAACCACAAATTATTAAGTGAAATTTTTTTACCTCAAGATGAAGTTGATCTAGGTTTAATTAACTCTCCAAGACTTGTGTCATGCTTGATTAAACTATCCTTGTGCTTGATCAACTTGTTTTCTCTTGATTTTTCTTCTCCCTCTCTCACGACAACAAAGAGGATATTTGTGATTTGGTGTTTACTTTGTAGTGACAAAGTAGCACGTTAGCTCTTGTTTCTTATATAATTATTGGCTTTTGTTTTTAATCTACTAGAGTTGTCGAGAGTATTGTAGAAAACTCTAGGAAATGGGCTTAGGGGCCGGCCAAGGGGAGGCAAATTAATGGGCTTCATTTGTTTTATTACAAGCCAAATCTCATGCACTAAAATCAGCAAGCCTATTAAATTATCCTAATTGTGTCTAATTGTTCGGTCACTTTGGTACGATATTTATTGGCCCTTTAGGCCTAATTTTATGTAACATGCCCATTAGCCCACCAAACTAAATTTTATTTTCCAATTAATTATTTTCTTTCGTCTTAGAAAAATTTTATCGGAGCCACCGAGATTTTAATTTAATTAGATTGTAAAATTTTGGCCGTTACAACTCTGAATCCCGAATAATAAATAAATATTTTTAAAAATAAATTTAAATTATTTAAAAATATATTATTTAAACTATTACATTATCCAAAAACAAAGCATACATATCCAAAAAATTGATAATATCTATTACTTAAATCTATTACACAAATCACAATATATATTGTAGGTTGATCGGTGGTAAACACACAAGTAACGCAAGCGCACGTATCGCTCAAGTAGTATAAAAATATCGATCACACGAGAACTTAATTCCTACTATTATTATTAATTATTGATTCTATTTATTTACAGGTATCTAATTAAAAGAAGAAGGGAATGATTGTTGATTGGTTGATTGAATGTGGATTTGCTAAATAAATAAATATGCAAAAGAAAATACTAAGGAAAATAAACAAAAGACACAAATATCTAGGGTTGTGATTCCACACAATATTATTCTAATACTGAATTGATTCTCTTATATATGTGTAATAAATCAGTTTGTTAACCTGTAACACGAAGATATGCAAAAACATCTTCCGATGGTCAGATGCAAACACCCAAAATAACCCAATTAACTATATTCATATGTTAACCAAGTTACGAGAATTCATTAAGTTCAAGTTCTAATTATGGCTACCCCCGCCTGACAGGTATATGTCTATCATGTAAGGAAATCTATCTAAGGGACATCTACCCTAAGGTGAGATCATTAGCTATTAAATTTAAGGCTGAAACCTAAAATCTATTTTACAAGTTCATTTTAAGTTTACCATATCAATCTTATTGGTGATCAGGTAACAAGAATCATTAAGCTTAAGATTCAATAAACAAACCAAAGCATTAAACATAATATAATTAAATAAATTATTGAACTCGTAAATATTATGCTTCATCACTTCCCTAGATTAAAAATAAAAGGCTGAGATTAAGGGATCCACTTTTACTATTTCTAATTTAGAAATCTCCATTATTATAATATATAAATTTGCATGATATTATCAACCGATCATATAGGCGGTATCCTGATTTAGTCATATTATAATTAATTCCAAACGACCATAAAAGTGATATCCAATTTAGTTACGTTAAAATCAATTTAATTAAGTCCAACCGATAATAAATGCGGTAACCAATTAAGTCAGATTTTAAGATAATTTATATATTATAATTTAAGGGAGATTAATCTAAATTATCATAATAAAAGTTTCACCTTTCCCCCAGTGGAAATTAACTACAAAACATAAAAAAAAAAATGTAAAGTAAATAAACTATTATTACTACTAGAAATAAAAATACATAATTAAAATACTAAAAACAAATAAAAACAAGATACAATTCTTAAATCCTTATTAAGAACCTTAAGGAAAGTATGAATTTGGAAAATGAAATCAGCCTCAATTTATAGGTAAAATTCGTCATTGCGCGTCGCAACGCGTGAAGGTTTGCGCATCGCGACGCTAATGTCATGCTGACGTGAGAAATGACGCGTGTCGACATAGTGAATTATTGTGCTAACGTCATGCTGACATAAGTGATGATGTGTCATCAGGCTGGATTATTGGTTGACGTCATGATGACGTGATGATGACATGGCAATGACGAGTGTCGGCATAACTACTGCACGTTGTGACACAGAAGGTGTGCGCGTTGTAATGCGTGAAATGATAATTTTGCCATTTTGTCCGTTTTTCATTGTTTTATCCATGATTTGATTCCATTGAGTTCCAAAAATTATTTATCTGCAAAAAACAGAAAAACAAATCAAAAATTTCATAAAATCCGAGAAACCATACATAATATTAGGTTAAAAAGGGGGTAAATAATGATATATTTTCTTCTCATCACATCCCCAAACCTAACATTTTGCTAGTCATTGAGCAAAACAAATAAAATCAAATCAAATAAATAACTGAAACTAAAATAAACTAAGCCACTTTCGTAGGGATCACGGTTGCATTTAGCGTATGCAACAAGCCTTTAAACCCCTAGGTGTCCCTAGTGGTCGAGTTATAGTCTTGTGAGGGCTTACAGTGACGATACACACAAACGTCAATGAAATACACACAAAAGCAAAAAGACAAAAGAAACAAATGAAAAAGAAAGAAATAAAAGAAACGAAAATAGCTATATATACAATGTCATCAGAGAATGTCTAGCAACAAAGTTGAAGGAACCTTCAAAATGCATACTAAAACTAAAATCATTTCCTTTAAACAAAGTACCTAAATCAGACTCTGAGTGTGTGTGTGAATAGCTCTGCAAACAGCTTTGATTCTAAGTTATTAACTAGGTGATTTTGTCTCAATTCTCTGTAGTTAATGGGTCAAACCAACCTGACTATCTAAAATTATTTTGTCGGCTACAATATGCGCAAAGTGAGGTATGTGATTTTTTTTATAACATCTTTAATCCATGTAGCGAGCTTTGGGCCAGTGACTCCCAAATCAGTTGGCTTTAGGACACTAGGTGTTAAGACACCCTTACGGACTTAATTACTCGGATCTCAGATGTTTAAAGGTTCTACCGTTTGACACGAACAATCTCTGCTTACTAAGGCAATATGTCATGTTACTAAGTAGAAACTTTTTATTAATATACACAATTTTCGTTTTCATCATTCCTCACATCATAAATAAATGCAGACATAAACCGATATTCAAGCAAACAGTCATTCATCAACCATCGATCATTTCAACTAGTCACTTTGTCAATTCCTTATTATCTAACTGCTACAGAACTATTTTTTAAGTTTATATGAGTCTGACCTGGATATTAGGTTCAAAGTATAAGATAAAAGTGAAATTAGCATTTATATTTTCCTAAAATGTTTTACTAAGACAAACAATCTCATCATTAAACTCTATTTTTTTTTTATTCGTTTTTGAATATAGCATGCAAAAATTAAAATATGCAAGACACACGACATGCAGGGAATAAAAACATGCAGGAAAGAAAAAAATTTGACGGAGAAGACAAATAAAAATAAACAACCTCACCCCCAAACCTATCCCCAATGCGTTACAAAATGAAAGAAAGATAAAGGAATAATGTTACCATTATTTTTCAATCCTCAGCTTCCTCGTCCTCCTCGCTGTTGTCCTCTAAATAAGCTGGAATCTGGTCATCACTCAATCCCTAATGATGTGCCATTCGCTGAAGTAGTTGAGCGATGTAGTCGACCCGAGATTCTAATCGATCTACTCGTTGTAATATGGAGCGAGATCGCGATGGTCGTTGCGCTTGTTGAGGTTGCTGTTGTGGTTGTACATGTGATGATGAGGAAAAACCGGCATCTACAACCCTCTCTGCTTGGAGTTGTTGGATAACGCGAGTGGTCAATGCAGTGGTGGACTGCATCGATTCTTCCCTAATGTCCATGGGCACCCTGGCCAGCTTGCTTAGGTTTGTAATTAAGCTGCAGTACAACAACCCAGTTTATGTAGAACGTGATGCCCAAGCTATGTTGGTCGATATCAGCCCACCGACAACAATGGTATGACCCTCCAGCAGACAGTATAATAGGATTATGCGTTCTTTAGTTAAATTTGTAATATGGGTGCCTGGCAGCAATGTGTGGGTTAGGAAATGAAACCAAACCCTGGCATCTGGCTTAAGATATCGAGAACTCATCTTCAAATATTCCCCGCTGCTACTCATATCCCATACAACATTGGGGTTGCAAAGTGTTTCTGTGAGATGAGTTATATCTAAATGCTCTTTGGCTGTTGTATATTCATCTTTCTCCATATCCGGTAACCCATAACATCTATTGATAGTGGACCTATCGAACGTCACCTATTGACCATGTACTGACACATGTTACGCCTGATGCTCATAAGCATTGGCGTAGAACTCATGGACAACTGTTATACAGGCTAGGCTGTTGGCAAAGCTTATTCCAGTGCCTAGTGGCGATGATTCTATCAATCTGGAGAACTGTCTGGGGTTAATCTCAAAACCTCTCTCCATAATCGGGACTTTTTATCCCATCCACTTTTTATATCGCCGTTCATCAGCTACCGATACAAACTTTGTTGCTTTGAAACTTGATCCCGCTGCCATTGAGGTTCTCGTTCTCTTAGGGGCTATTTTCAATTTTTAAAATTTCGGCAGAATTTCCCCCAAGTTTTCAAGATTACCCAAATTTCAACCTAACACTAACACTTCACAAATTATTCCACAGCCGCCAAAACTTCGCCCCCAAATTCTACGAATTTATCAATAGCAATTTTCACAAATACTCACAACAACAATAAAAACGCATTGTTTGTTTTGTCAAAATCGATTCATTTGACGAATATATCCACTAGGACGCATATCAAGAGTTAACTCCTTACTCCGCCGTCTCTGAATTGACTTTTTAACTTCACGATTTTGTCAAACTTTATTCCTTGATAACCCCGTTTTCACTGGTTTGCTTTGCTTTAAGTTATCCGTCTATGTTTTTTCTTTAAAAATAACACACAAAATTAAAATTGCTATAACATGTATACATAAAATAAAAATAAAAAATTAAATGAAATTAATTTTTTTTTGCATGGGTTGCCTCCCTGCTAGCGCTAAATTTATCGTCTTTAGCCAGACGTGACTGAAGTCCATCTATCAAGGAGGTTTCAGCGTGGTTTTGAATGTCCGATTAAAGACAATCCCATGAGCGTTGCTTTCGAAGGGTCTTTTCCAATGGTGAGGTAGCAAAAAGAATTTTGTCTCATTCAATACTCGTGCCACCTTCTTACACTTTGTAGCTCCAGTGGTTCCTGAAAAGAAAGAAAGAAAATCATGAGGTCTCGTATGGTGTTTGACTTTGAATGTGAGTGCCATTCTGTCAAGCTTCTAGGCAGTGTCTTTGAATTGTACTCCCCGATATAGTGATGTTTCTCCTGAAGTCATAAGATCTTCAATATGGTCAGACAATTGCTCTTCCATTTGTTCTACTTCTTGGTCCACTTTTTCTTCACATATGTATTTTAAAATTTCATTGTGCAGCTCTTCATCTGTCATCTTTGAAATGCATGCTCCATATTTGTCAACTTGAGGATGTAAAGATATGTCTGATTATAGGCTTTTATCCTCTGTGGTTGATATGAATGGATCGGGTAGCTCTTCTGATTGTTCCTCCTCAAAGATGTAATCAACGACTAGAGAATTATTCAGATCAAATTGAAACTCTACTTGTTCGGGCTCCTGAACTGATACCTCTGATTCTTGATACTGCTCAGCCTCTTCCACTGTTAAGGTGTCATCGTGAAATCTTTGGTACTTGAAGGCTTCGTCAGTGTCATCTAAAATTTCCCCTTGAGATATGTAATTTAGGTTATCAGTTAATTATTTTATTTGATCTGTCATCCTCTGTATGGATTCCGCTTGACTTTGAAAATATGCATCGAATTTAGCTTTATGTTTCTTGAGAAAATCTTTGAGCATGTCAATCACCTGATCTTCCTCTGATGGTTTAGATTCTTGATGAAGATCATAGGTTGATGTGGATAAGATGAAAAATATGGTTCAGTGAAATATGATGGTTCTTCGTACCATGAAGTATTCCGATAATTCTGTCACCCTGAATTGTAGTTGTACTCGCAATGATCGCTAGGGTAGTTACCATCACATATCTTATATCTGATCAATGTGTTCTGAAATGGTTGAGCAAATATTGTATTGAATGGCTCTGACATACGTTGATAGTTGTTGGGCTGGACAACAGGCCTCAGAAAATCAAATTGTTGTTCTCTGATTTGGGGTGTATCTTCTCTTTGTAAAGCTCGTAATTCTTCCATCACCCAATAATGTTTCATTTTCAACCACCTGAAAATAAAAGAAATAAATAAAAATTACAAAAAATAAGGGAAATTAGATACAAGTAAAATAGATAGCTTCAAAATTAATAACGCAAGAAAAATAAGTCCCCGACAACGGCGTCAAAAACTTGATCGGTGGTAAACACACATGTATTGCAAGTGCACGTATCACTCCAGTAGTATAAAAATATCGATCCCACGAGGACTTAATTTCTACTATTTTTATTAATTATTAATTCTATTTATTTACATGTATCTAATTAAAGGGAGAATGGAATGATTGTTGATTGGTTGGTTGAATGTGGATTTGCTAAATAAATAAATAAATACACAAAAGAAAATACTAAGAAAATAAACAAAAAACGAAAATATCAAGGGTTGTGATTCCACACAATATTATTTTAATGAGGAATTGATTCTCTTATATATGTGTAATAAATCAGTTTGTTAACCTCGAATATGAAGATATGCAAAAGCCTCTTCCGATGGTCAGATGCAAACACATAAAATAACTCAAGTAACAATATTCCTATGTTAACTAAGTTAACAGAATTCATTAAGTTCAAGTTCCAATTATGGGTACCTCCGCCTGACAGGTATATGTCTATCCTGTAAGGAAATCTACCTAAGGGACAGCTACCCTAAGGTGAGATCGTGAGCTATTGAATCTAAGGCTGAAACCTAAAATCTATTTTCCAAGTTCATTTTAAGTTTATCATATCAATCTTATTGGTGATCAGGTAACAAGAAACATAAGCTTAAGATTCAATAAACAAACCAAAACATTAAACATAATATAATTAAATCAATTATTGAACTCGTAAATATTATGCTTCATCACTTGCCTATATTAAAAATAAAATGTTGGGGTTAGGGGATCCACCTTTACTATTTTCAAATTTAGAAATCTCTCTTATTATAATATATAAATTTGCATGATATTACCAACCGACCATATAGGCAGTATCCTGATTTAGTTATATCAATTAATTCCAACCGACCATAAATGTGGTATCCAATTTAGTTAGGTTAAAATCAATTTAATTAATCCAACCGACAAAATAGGCGGTATCCAATTAAGTTGGGTTTTAAGATAATTTATATATTATAATTTAAGGGAGATTAATCTAAATTATCATAATAAAAGCTTCACCCTTCCCCAGCGGAAATTAACTACAAAACATAAAAGAAATATAAAGTAAATAAACTATTATTACTACTAGAAATAAAAATACATAATTAAAATACTAAAAATAAATACAAACAAGATACAATCCTTAGATCCTTATTAGAAACCTTAAGGAAAGTATGAATTTGGAAAATGAAATCATCTTCAATTTATAGGTAAAATTCATCCTTGCACGTCGCGACGCGTGAACGTTTGCGCGTCACGACGGACCATTGATTCTTGACACGTTGTAGGACACAGAAATCGGCGATGCTGTTCCGGGCTCGCGCCCCAGTCGGGAGTCGGAGTAGCCCGCGTGGGACTAAACCGGAGAAATAAAATGGATTCGCCACCCAGTGTGAACTGGGAAATGATTTAAGGCCGCAATCACCCCTCGCAAGGGAAGACCTCAAACCGTTGGGTTCGGAATGGTCCCTTACTTATGCCACTTGTAATGAACGGATTTATGTGATAATATAACCGAGTCTACGCAACATACATACACAAGAATAACCTACATCTAAGTTCGCATACAACCTATATCTATGTTTGCATGCACAAAAGTAAGTCGAAATAACGACAAGTATACAATCTCGTGGACACATTAAATTGATAAATGCGGAAATATAAATAAATAATTGTCTAAGCATGAACATTGGAGAGAGATCATTAGGTGCCTAATGCGAAGGAAACAACTAAATCATGCATAAAAATAATATGCTATTTCTAATAAACAATGGATAAACACAAGATTAGACGAAACGAAATATGTGTGTTTCTCAAGCGGTACGTGGAATTGTATCCCAAGTTCAG